>JAFJYH010000013.1:0-291733 GCA_017365405.1 Cadophora malorum | reverse complement strand
GGGGGGGGGGGGGGGGGGGGGGGGGGGCAGATAAGGGTGCTGATAGCGAGTCAGACTAGGCATCACAGCGTCCCCGTAGGGGCCCAAGGCTTCTTTCAGGGGGCACCCGGGCCAATACTGGAGCAGTGTCTCGTGCCTTCCTTATCAGTCCCGGCAAGGCTGGCTGCGGTCATATCAACCCATCACACCCCATCCTAGCCTATCCTATCCCATCCCATCCCATCCCATCCCTTCTCTTCCTTTGCTGCTGACAACAACCTTCCTTTCTGACACCTAGGCTTAACACTTACATGAGTCCTCTCTTCAAGTTATCTGTTTCATTCACTCTCTCTCCAACTTGCCCAAGACTCATCTTATCCTCCCAATAAGTGTCCTCAGAGACATGTTCCATCACAATCATCAGACTGATATCTGCATTGAGCTGCTGGACCAGGAAGGCGCCTGCTCTCGATAACTTCCTACAAAGAGCAACCGTCGAATAGCAAGCATCGTATCACCAAGTACCGAGAAACCTCTCGTTGGGAAGGGAACTTGGCTCTCGTTTGTTTGTTTCGATTGGTAATAGGCGTTGTTAGTCCCGATCCACCACCAACGATCACCTGGAGGTCCCTGGTCCTCGTCATGCTTCAACCACGGTCTTTCCTATTCACGCGCTCACCCTCTCCTTCTCCTTCTTCGAAGCACCGAGAAATAAAATATGAACGTCCGGAGAGAAAGAGCAAACCACTTGCCAACACGAAGGACATGTCGTCCAGAACAGCGACAACGACATCTACCGAGAGCTCGAGACCGACCACCCCCTCTTCTCCAGTCGTGATACCCCGAAGCCAGCACGATATACCACACGACCGTAAACGACCACAACGTATAAATGAGAAGAGGCAGACAGCGCGTACGGAGAGGAGGTTGCGGCCCGATGTCCCTCCATCGGTCGCGATACTACTCGCGACGACCTCAATCCCACAAATGCGACGCAGAAGCGGTGCAAGTCAAAGGTTGACTGTTGATGCTATACTCAAACACACGGGGGAGGCGGAGAAGGAATCTGCTATGTCTCTAGGGAAGAGTCCCGGGGATCTACTGCTCTCATTACTGGACGAGGATGAAGATATTGCTGAGAGTGAAACCGGGCGCGAGTCGGTATTGTCTACCAGGACTATGTCCAGTGAATCCATGCCTTCTTTGCACGACGATGGTTCCATATCCGAGGCTTCGCCTTCCTTCAATTCACTTATGACACCTGGATCTGGATCTCGCGGTAGAAGGCCCGCCGCTTCCAGGAGAATGCAGTCACTATCGTTCCCGCTCTTAGCTTCCACAGAAAGTCATCCATTATCGGACGCTGATGTTGATGAGCTTGACTTCAGGGTCTTTCAGAAATCACTAGAGAAGGAGGATGGCAAGAACAGTGTCGAGACAGAGTCGCCCCGGCGCAAGTCAGCATTCAAGTCAAATCTGACTGCTTCACTAAAAGCTTTGAGGTCTGCTGCGAGATCATTCTCCAGTCTCACGACACCTATGATTACTCCCGACGACTTTCTTACAAGATCAATCATCTCGATTGACCCCCAAGTACCATTTACAGATGAACGAATGCCTCCTCGGCTCGAGGACACTCCGACTCCAGCACTTCGCCGATATCTCAATCCTACAACAAACGCTCCGATCGATGCTCATGTTCCGCATTCACATACTCAGACTATGAACTCTATGGCTTGTACAGCTTCGATACAGATGCAAACCTACAAGGTATCACGTTCACCCAAAGGAACATCGCCTGTGGTTATTAGCCGACGGACCCAACCGACGGCGGAAGATGTGGCCGAGGTCGCCGCCGGACCATTGGCACGACAGAGGGACATGCGGGAGAACAGTGATTTTATTCGAGTGGCCGTCATGGAAATGCTTATGCGGAAGAAGGGAAAGTTGGATGACCAGAAGCCTGGACGGGCGCGATGGGCTTTGCCTCCGAGGATACCGCCGACGAAGCCTTATGAAATCTCTGAAGACGGAGTTCCAGCAAGGTGGATCGCCGTTACGAATTAATCCAGGAACACGTCGGGACCTGGTTCTCCTCGAATCTAGGAGACGACATTACCAACGGACACATGACGCTGGGAGTTACCAGGTCCATCTTCAGCATTATATTACGTATTGTGAGTCGGCAAACGCCTAACCGCCTCTTTGGACTTCGAACCACCCCTGGCAGCCCACAATTTGGCAGTGCCGGTCTTCTGGAAGGATTTTGACCCACTTGATCACGGTGCAAATCCCATCAGGAAGGTTTGAACTGCACCCCACTATTCGCTTCAGCGGAGTTGCCCGCTTTTTCATTTGTCACGGAAATCAGGGTCCGTCTCAAGTTGTCAGGACGATCACCGGAAGGTGAACATGACCCTTGCGACGACTTTGAACTCGAGAGGCACTCCCAAGCTTTCAGGGGATGGGAACAGCTGTTGTTTCCGCCGGAAAAGGTCGGAGATGCTTTAACTTCTGCGGCTGCGGGATCATCAGGGGTGATACCGTCACGATGCAGCATGCATGGCGGCCTCAGAGACCAGGATACAGACCGCTTAATTCGACGCACAAATATTTGTGCTACGTGGTCTGAAATGACCGTGCCTGGATCAATCCCTTTCAAGACTTTTGCCATACGACGTCTGCGGCAAGCCGTTTTCATTGCACGGTACGGGATTCATATTTCCGCTTTAAAAAGCGGTCAACGTTTTTGCGATCAAATTTTTAGATTGGAGCAAGGCAAGATCTTGGCTCGATGAGGACATCCTTGGCTACATATTGGTGATCTGGCCTCGCAGAATCACAGCTCTTCGACTTTTGTCATATTCTTGACGCCGCGGGGAGACTGATGCACGAAGGGTTCAAACTCTAAATGCCGTCATCGGAGACATCATACGACACGTATCCTTGGATATACCTTTCAATTCTCCTGCAGCTGCGCGAAGGGTCCAAAGTACTATCTGGATAATCTGGCCGTCTCTAGGATCAAGGTCGCACAGCGGCACAATTTCTTTCATTTCTGGTGGGGTGGAGTGGGGTTACAAGAAGTGGGAAGTGGGAGGTGGGATGAAAGGAGAAGGAGAAAGGAGAAGAGAGGATGATTGGGGGACGGGAACAGCACCACCATTGAGAAGATGATTCATGCATAGCGCTGCATTTTGCTTTTGATTTTGTACCACTACACTGGGATATGGAGCATTGGGAATCATGGGAACGGGAATCGGATAGCATGCATTGGAGGGCCATAAATGGAGTTGGATAGGTTTGCGGTGCGATACCACAGCTTTCTGCTTTCTTTTGTTCGAGATTATTGGATTGCTTCCTTCACGGCAGTGATGCCATGGAAAGGCTGAATGGGATTGTAAATAGTGGACGAGGATACTGGATAGAGAATTGAAACAGTCAAAAATCACTTGAGGGTCTTATTACACAAGTGAACCATTCAACTTGTCACGCACTCATAGGCAGCCAAGACTCGACTGCACCTAGTGTAGACGCCATGAATAGCAGCCCTTGGAGGAGAGGAGGAATATATAGATGTAAGATAGAAGCACTTGCTGCAGTCGCGCTTGAGTCGAGGTCCAACGTCCGTACGTCTTTACCAACGACATCCAGTTCCGTCATATCATTTTGGGTCAGTTGTAGGTTAAATGTCTGCTGTCTGCAGGCATCACAAGACTCCCTTCAGAAACGGAAGGGCCTGCTGATTTGACAGCCTCGCCAGGAAGTACGAATGGCCGGCCATGTGCAATAGCATTCCCAACTTTAACCATAATTCTAAGGAAAGTAGTGCTGAGGAACGATTTTCCAATACTTTTCCTCTCAGTATGCCAAGTTTGAGTACTGCTCAAGAACTCATTCGAGAAGTAAATGTGCTGAGGTAAGGCTGCGCTAAAACTACTCAGCCTCGCCCGTTTTTATATCCACCTCCAATTCAACAACGAGCGAGCAAGGATTCCACCTACAAGCATCGATAGGCTCGAAGTTCACACTCACGGAAACCTCATGAAGCGCCACACGTATGATATCTACCACCCTTCTCGATCGCCTTTCGCTCGCGATCCCACTGCGGCTCGATGAGTTCGAACAGAACTGCCTCCCAAGACAGCCGGCTTGGCAGCGGCCCCTCGACGAACTCGAGCTCTACAACCACAACACAGAATCAAAGCGCAGCTCTCAGAGGAGCATCTCTAGCCTTTGGCAAACCTCCAGTCAAGCCGAAGCCGCAGATACAAAATTACAGCGGTAGAAATGGAGCGTTGGCCGCGGCAACTTCGGCCGGGGGAACAGGGACAGGAGGAGGCTCACGTCAGAACGCCAGGAACACGAATGCTCCAAGGCCAGAAGATCTGGGAGGAGACCAGCGATTATCATATCAGAATACAGGATCGAGCGTTGATAGCAGATCTTATACCGGAGGCTCGGACCGAAATATTGTTCAGCAAAGGCAGAGCCAACTAGGTGCGAGAAGCGTATATCTCCAACCTCCAGGAACACCTGGGGATCAGCCGAGATCAGCTTCTTTCATAGCTGCAACCATTGCGGCTTCACGGTCTGCGTCGATAAGTCCCAACGTCACTGGCCAACAGGAATCGCCTGCTGCGAAACTGCGGAGGCCCGGGAGCTCTAGAACGCCGTCCGTTAGGAGTATCAATTCGTCGCGGAGTTCTGATCATGCTCTGGATACGACACCAATACCGCCTACGACGTCCTTGATAGGGATGTTTGAGCAGAATGCTGCGTCTAAGTCGACTGTCCAGCGGCCAGCTGCGAGGAGAGCTGCTTCAGCCACTCCGGCGAAGGCATCCAAGATCAATGGATCTCCATCCCCCATGCGGAACCGGACACCATCACCATTGGCGAACAAACCACGAAAGCCACCTGTGAAGTCTACAAAGCCAACTTTGGCGACGATACAGAGTGTTTCCGGTGAATCCGAGCTGCGAAAACCTCCCCCAACAGGGCGAAAGCCCTCAGTCCCTATCACCACCCCGATACCCATTCCAATCCCGACGAAACCCAGAGTACCAAAGAGAGAACCTACACCTCACGACGACGATGCAGCATCAGATGACTCTTTCGTATCAGCATCCGACTACCAGCCTTCAGACTACCAACCCTCATGGCGCGCTGAAATTGCCGCCCAGAACCGACGTCTCCAATCCCAATCCCATCCCAACCATTCCGCTCCTTCAGTGACGGTCGACTCCCTCGCAAACGCCATAGTAGCCTCCTCACTCGCCTCCTCCCGCGCAGCCTCCCCTTCCAAATCATCATCTCTCCACCCACCACCACCACCTCCCCGGCGCAACCGCGGCGGTCTCTTCCACCACAGCTCCAAAGAGACCGATCCGTCGCGCACACCCAGTCCTGCTAAACCCGCCGTTCTACGCACCACGATGCGGAAACCTAAATCGAAAGAAGAGATCGACGAGGGTTTGCAGCGGCGAGGGAAGAAGAAGTTCGTCAAGAAACACCCGAATAAACATCATGAAGGGGATCGAAAGCGCTGGAGAGATGCCATTACAGAGCGGGAACGGAAGAGATATGAGGCTGTTTGGGCGTCGAATAAAGGGTTGTTTCCTTCGGGATCGCCACGGGATGATATTACGGTACCGAGTGTGGTCGTCAGGGATATCTTTTCTCGGTCGAGGCTCCATATTGATGTGCTGGAAGAGGTGTATGAGCTGGTCGATCGTGGTAAGGACGGGAGGTTGGAGAAGGAGGAGTTCGTCGTCGGTCTATGGTTGATTGATCAGAGACTCAAAGGAAGGAAACTTCCCATTCGTGTTTCTGATAGTGTGTGGAAGTCGGCGGGGATATTGAGTGGCCTGAAGGTCAGAAAGATGAAGAAATGAAACGAGGCATAGAATGCTGCAAGATAGGCATTTGTTTGGAGTTGGATATTGGAGTTCGTGAGAGCTTTCAAAAAAAGAAACGGGCTACAAGATAGTCATTAGATACAGAGCGAGTGGATTGTACAGAACACCAAGGCGTGTTTTCATTTGTCAAGATTAGCAGGAGCGATAATACCCCGAAATGTTCAATAGCGAGCTGTGTGGGATGTTGAACAAGAGTAGACCATAGATAGGCAATCTAACCAGACCAATATCGAAACACACTCGTAGCCTGACTTGGCTAAGGTAGACGGCATTGTGGATGTTAGAATTGGGCAAGTCAAGCAACCGCCTGCTTTTCAGCTCTCGCTTAAATCGAGATGGATCGGGAAATCCATCAACACAAAAATCGGCGCCACAAACTCACAAACCCATATATGCTATATTTGACTCTTCGGATTGTAGTTTAATCTGTATGCACATGTCCACCATTACTTCTCTCACAGTAGAGCCATTGTCTTCTCCCCCTCCTATTCAACACACAGAGGAGAAACAAGCAATCATCCATCACCTGTCTTCTTCTACCCAGGAAATGGGAAAACAGCCGGACTCTTATACCCATTCCCACCCACACTCCTCACCCCAAACTCAACATTATCCTTACTAATTCCCACCATCGCCATCTCAACATCCCCCACATCAATCACCCCCCTCCAAACACTCTCATCCGTCCCCCTCCAAAGAACCTCATACCCAACCGCACCACTCACCCCCCTCCACCTCAACAAACTATCATTCGTCAACCCCGCCGTATCAACAGTAACATTCTTCGGCCCATCCGGCCCCTGCGCTAAACTCCACGCCGCAGCCCCCGTCACCTTGCCGACTCGCGAGATATAATAGGAATCGCAGAACTCCGCCAGATCACCGAATTGCGTGCCGTTTTCAACTCGTACATCTTGATGCTGATGTGCGAAGTCCTCGCGGGGTTCGGTGAATCTGTTTGCCGCGTAGCCGGACGCTAGGAATGGGAGATGGTCGCCGCCGCGGAGGTATCTGTCTGCGCGGTACACGGTCTCGACTTGCATGCCTGTAAGGTCATTACTTGCTACGTCGACTGTGAAGCGGCCGAGTTGGCGTGCTGGAGAGTCATTCTCGCCGCCGATGGAGAGGCGCTGTGTTGCTCGTGTGGAGGACTCATTCGTTGGGATGCCTTGGGCGAAGAGGCGGATGATGTTGCTTTGGTTCTTACCATCATCGCCGATTGGAGACCCGACAATATCGTTCGTCCACATTCCTTGGACGTTGGCGGAGGCGTTGGCGAGGGTTTGAGCGAAATAGGTTGAGCCGAGGAGGCCTTGTTCTTCGCCTGCTACGGCGGCGAATTTGATGGTTGCAATGGGGCGGTGGGTGGCCAATATGCGGGCGAGTTCCATTGCTATGGCTACCCCGGAAGCGCTGGAAATCGTCAGTCAGTTTCTGCTTGACTGGAAGATTGAGAAAGGAAGAAGATTACTTACTCATCATCAGCTCCAGGCGCATCATCTACAGAATTACTGACATTCGTGTTTCTGGAGTCATAATGACCGCTATTTCTTCGATTAGTTCTGTTCTGGATTCAAAGCTCGGTTCCAGTGTAAACAAACCTGATGATCACGATCCTTTCGGGCTCACTGCCGCCTTTCAAGGTAGCAATAATATTGCTAAAACAGAATCAGCTCTTTAATCCTCGAGATATCCTCTTCTCGTGGGATTTTGAGGATCTTGAGAATATGATCAAGTTCCAGATAAACGCACCTAATATTCGTCGGCGCTGAGATTCTGCCTCCAACACCCTGAATATAACTCTGCAACTCGACCGTCATCTGCCCCTCACTCGCCTCCGCATACCCTTGATACTCCTTCAGAATCCAATCCCTCGCCGCACCAATTCCTCTTTCCGGATCAGTCTGTGAGCTCTGCGTATGGCGCGTCCCAAAGGAGACGAGCTTCTCAATGATAGCTTGAATACGAAGGGGATCAACTTGTTCCAGAATCGAAGTCAATTCTGCGTCTGGGGGCTGAGATGTGTAGGGTACACCTGGTAGGTCGGATGGCCATGCTGTTACTGGTGTTATACCGCATGGCGAGGTGGGAAGCGGTATTGTTGCGTTGGTTGGAGTGCTTGAAGGGTAGGAGTAAGTCGCTGATGTATAGGGAAGAAATGGGAGGAGCAGCGTGGCTGCTGTCCAAGATGAGGAAATCATATTTGCAAAATGTGAAAATCCGCGACGATGGGAAATTTCAAACTCAATATCCCTACTTTGGAACTTCAAGTTGCTTTAAAGGACGAGCAAAGATTTCTCATAAAAGTCCAGAACTATAGTGTAAACTCAACTTCTTGTATCGATGACTTCACCACAGCCTCATTGGAAAGCTTTGCAGATACCCCGCGCTTCATGGCGACGGCATATCGATTACAAGCCGGTATGTCATGCTTAGGAAAGAGGGGTATCGCAAAAGTTCAACGCGGAACAGGAAGCTGCCAATGTTGCTTTTTAGCCGGATAAGGCAGGTCCCAAGATTGTACCTGGATCTCGACTTGGCAAGCGCAGAGATCGGCATTGAAAAGACGTATAGTTCTAAGATAACGTGGAAAGGTAGTGACCGGTAGAGATTTGGTTCCTTTCCGGCAATGGCGCCGAAGACAGTTCAAGTAATGTTGACAAACGCTTGCTACGTCGTCATTATACCACGTTAAAGAATCGCGAGAGGAAATCAGATCCTCGCCTATACTCAACAGCGTATCATTCATAGCCTTCTCCTGGTTCCAGAAACCATCTCAACTATATACTATAATCTAACAAACAAGATCCCGAGATGAACCCGCTATGATTAGTCGCTCCGAAACGCCACCCATGCATGTTCTATACCTCGAAGGCAATGCCTTCGGTCCCTCAATCCTACACAACCTCCCTAGAGCCTATGGGCCGATTGCCCACCCACCAAGTATATTGTACAAAAGAACTCAATGTGATGGTATCAACTAGCGTGCTTGTTCAGGCCGCCTAGGATCGTCTTGAGACCCTTCTTCTTCTTCGACATCTCCTCGGTGTCGTCTCCTTGACCTCCACTCAAACTTGGTGAGCTCTCTCGCTCCTTTTTCTTTAGGCGACCAAAAGTAGAAGCAACAAAACCTCCTTCGTTGCTCTTCGTGCTCTTAGAGCCTGTCCTTTCGCTGTCTGCAATACTTTCTGATCGGTCGTTATTTCTATTCGCAGGAGTCATCATCAACGAAGCCGGAAAGGTCTGCGATCGTCCATTTGATTGCATTGAGAGTACACTGCTAGAATTGCTTGGTGTCCGGTCCAGTTGACCGTTATTGCTCGATGCAAAGGATCTCCGAGGGCTCCTAGAGCGATCGGATCTCGCAACGGGACTGGTCCCAAACATACTGCTGCTTGCGTCGCTATTGTCATGCGAATTGTCTTGACTTGATGGGTTCAACAGCATACTGCTTGTTGCAAGCTCTCGAAGACGGTGCTGCTGAGCTGTGGTCGGCCGATGTCTGCTGAATTTATTGCCGATAATGGCACCAGTATGCGAGATCAAGGCACGAATGACGTCCTTCTTGAGAGCGAGTGCAAGGTCAAGGTTGGACCAAGTTTTGTTGCGGTACTCAATCTCAGGAAGACGGAAGACGAAATCGTGCACGTCCTCGATATTCCGCTCTCCCTTACCTTTGTAACTCAGACAGAGCACCACACTTGTCAGCTTGACATGTGCTAGGGTCATGTACTCTGATGCTCGAGACATCATTTCAGTCAGGTCGTCTGATGGTTTTTCCTTTTTCCCAGAGTTTCGATGAATGCCAAAGCGCTTAGACTTTACATCACCGTTGGTCGACTGACTCTCGTGACCAGACGCGATGGTTGATGACCGACCCAATGTCGGCCGCGAATTGATACTAGACTGCAAGCTCTCGATCGACGCCTTCTTGCCCAAAGTTTTCGTATTCAGATTTCGAGAGCTAGAAGAACTTTTGCTGCTTGACTGGAATATTCGGAAGTGATGTCCATCTTCTCGTGAATGAAGGCTGGAAGCCTTGTTCTTGCGCGCGATGGCTGTGCTGGGCCGGGATTCTGAGTGCATTGTCGGGCGCAGGCGAAGTTCCAATGATCCCGCTCTCCTGCTAGGGTCTCCATCAAACTTGTCGCCGGCCACGGTACTAGGCCGTTTAGTTTTCAGCGAGCTATCGTCATCCTCATCCTCGTCCTCAACTGGCTGCATGTGCTTGACCATGAATGGTGATTTGTTCTTCGTATCATTTGTGCCCGGGAACATGTAGTCGAAAAGCCTTTTCCCAACCTCACGTTCAAGTTGGATCTTCATGGGAAAGAGGTTGACCTCGAAGTGGTCCATGACCGGAATACCAGCGATTGCCTCGAGCATGTTCCAGTTTACGCTCAACATTTGGTGATTCTCGCCCTCGTTGAACACTCCCCGTTCCGCGTCCGAGTAGGGAGCGAACATTTCGGGATATATCGCATCAGGGAGAAGATTAAGACCGACGATCTTTCCGATGCTCATGTTGTTCGCGTGCGATCCGTCTGAATTGTCTACTCTGTCGTATTCGGCGTGTTGAAGCTGGAACTCCATAAGGGGCTCGTTGTTGTCACGTATGAGATGCCAGACAATTTGGTCAGATGAAATAATCCATCTAAGCAAACCGCTTGTCTGGGTGGCATCGTATTTTCTTTGAGATGAGGTGATAGCTTTCATCATGAAGAACAGTTCGTCTTCACAGCTTGTTAGATCTCTGTCCAGCGCAAGCCTATCTTCCCAGCCCTTCTTGTCGAGGAATTTCGAATTGATCTGGAATTGTGTTTTGATCTCTTCCAGTTGTCTGATCCGTTCTTGTAAGCGTATGACCATTTCGGGTGCTCCTCGAAGGTCGCTGAAGTCAGACGCAAGCATGATCTTCTCCAAGCGTTCGTTTCTTGTCTTCTCTAGTGGCTCACTGTACATGAGAAGGTCCATGACGATGATGTACATCGCATAATACTGTGATGAGTTGCAGATCGCAAAAATCTGTGGAAATTCGACGTAGAGATGATCCATTCGGTTTTCAACCTTACTTGTGGCTGCGGCATGAGTTCCTTCGCTGCTAATCTCGTCGTTGTACTTGAGTCGAAGAGTGTTGTACTTTTCGTAGATCAAAGTTGCAGAAGTCTTCTGGACGATACGTTTGAATCCAAATGGATCAACTTTGAAGTCGAACATGACTTCCATCGGCACCCAAGGAGGCCAGACAGACCCAGCCGGGACACCATAATGGTTTCCAGAATACATGGAGAGCAACTGCGAAGAGAACCATTTTTGGTGAGTGACGAAAAATTGGGTGCTGTCCATTTCGACCGAAAAGCGTCGCTGCACAAGACCACTGACATCGTCGAAGATGCGATCTTTGTCCATGACCTCGACTACCTTGCCTTCCATGCCTTTGGCAGTTACTAGGACAACAGCCTTGGAGTTTTTCTCGCTTTGAAGCTGAATTTGTGGCGCGATGAGACGTAGATGGTAGCTGTTCTGGGGCGTAAATTCTCGGCCGATTCCAGCATGCAGGTTCTCCGAAGAAACTCTTTCGGTCTTCTCCGGCTCTTTCCTAGGGCCCTTGGGATCATCAGCGTTGACGAAATCTCTGCCATCTGCCAGGAGCTGATTGATACGGTCCTCAACATCCGAGGATCCAGGCTCGCAATTCGGCACATCGGGTGAAGGGCTCCTATCAGAATCATCTGTCTCTGGCGTTGCAGTCGGCTTGGCAACTTTGGCTTTGTTTTGTTCATCGACGATATCGAGGATGAACTTGACGGCGCGTCTGGAGAGATAGTACACAAAGCCACGCCTCTGGCTGACTTGGTGTATGTAGCGAAGGATGATGTTCCTTAGCAGATTGTTCCACTTCAGCTGCATATTGTGGATGACGAATCGATTGTTGAAATCGCTGATGAAGTCTGCTCCGGGATTTGTGTCCATCCCCTCCGCGGCTGCATCGTAATGTTTTGGTGATGAAGTTTCACCATCACTATCAACATCGGCATCTCCATCAGGGACTGCGCGCTTCTTGTCTGTGTGGATTCGCATGGCCATACGTCTTAGCATAGACTCTAAGAAGAGTCTTTTGTCTCGCAAGAAAGTACCATGCTTGTTCAGCTGTTCGAAATTGGCCCTCAGCGAAGTATTGGTGTCATCTCGAACACATTCGAGTTCGGCGTCTTCAACTGCCTGGCTATGAGCTTCCATCTGCTTCTCTAGTTGGTCCAATCGACCTTGGATGAGTTGGCATTGCACGCGACGAGGATCATCATCCTTGCTCATGATACAGAAATGTGTCTGTTCATGTCCGAATGGGCTGGTTCTGTCTGGGTCGCCCGAGATGGTGTCACCGTGGTCAGTCTGGCGGAAATAGGTGAAGCGAGGAGCATATGCAAGCGGCATGATTTTTGTTTCCGGATTTGCTTCAGAAGGCAGTATCCAATCTAACTCAACGAAATCGTCCATGTCGATCCAGCTAAAGTCGTTGTCCGGTATTTCGAAGTGCGACAAGTCTGTCGAAGGCATATCCAGCTGAGAAACAAGAGTTGGAGCTGAAGCCTTCTGAAGATCTTCAGGTGTAGTGCCTGCGATGCTTGCTGTAATGGCACGAATATCCGCAGACAGCAAGTCCAGTTGTGCTTGGTGCATCTTCATGGCGGTGGTCTTCCCCTGTGTTTTGCGGCCTTTGTCGTGTGTGGGAAACTCTTCACGACGCTGATGCATGTCAAGCATAAAACTATCAAGTCTCATTTTTAGTCCCGTGGCAGAGACAACATCTGCAGAGTAATCCTCGGCATCCTTGTGCTTGTAAATGTGGCTAATGAAAAGCGGTGCCAATAGCAAGTTGTACTTGATTGTGGCGAGATGGCGGCCGAATTTCTTACTTGATTTCTCGATGCCCGGCCACAATGCTCCTTGTCGGATCGGGAGTGACATGGTACCGTTGAACATGGACCACCAAGCAAAGAAGTGGGAAAAGAAACGAGGTGTGAGATGGACGGTGTTGTAGCTGTTCGACTTTTCCAGATTTGATACTGACCACTCGCGGTTGACAGGTGCTTTGACAGCAATGGACATATGGATATGGTGACTCCGGAAGCCTCTGAAAGCATCATATTCGAGGCCTTGAGGGGCTTTAGCGAAATGAGCTTCTTTCAAGATGACATTGTAATGCGGTTCGAATTCGAATGACCGTTTTCCTTCTTCCCTTAGATTTCTCTCGAACATCAAGCCAACAAGCCATTGAACATTTCCGGAGAGCTTCATCACCACTTTCTTGAAAGCCGCGCCTCGCTTAAAACTGTCGACGCTGGTCATGCTGTCGCTGTCGCGATCGTGTTTCGATATATTGCGTGCTTGGTGACTGAAATCTGGAATTGCAAGAATGTATTCACCGCTGTCCACAGTCATGAACTTCCTTGGATCCTCCTCACGGCAGATGTTCCAGCGCACGTCGTTCCGCCAACACATGAGGAAACCTGCCCCGTTACCAGTAACCACGTAAGGATCGCGGGTTCCTTTGAGCATGAGATGGACATCGCCGTCCCCTTTCCAAGCAACACTGACACGAGAGTGGAAGCTGAGTCGAATCTTGTCCCAGAACCCAGTTCTATCCGATGGATCCACTTGTGGCTTGGTAAAAGTCTCGATAACCATCATCATGTCTTGAATTGCTGGCTGGTACGAAGCACCCCAGGTGATTCTTGTCGGGAACCCAGTGTTGATGTCCACCTTGATGTCCGAGTATGACTTGACGGGTGCAACGGTTCTGCGAACGTCAATTGCAAATCCACCAGCCCTTGCACTTCCAAGCTGGCACTTTATTGCGGGGACAATATCTACTTTGACATGTCGTGTCGATTCTGGACCGCGGTACTCTTCAGCGATAACGAAGTCTGACTTGAGAGACCAAGCAGGAAGCCGTGGAGATTGTCCAGGCTTGATAGCGGGAACGTGCAAGAGAGGCAGAGGATAATCTCGCAGGGTTATGCGAGCTTCTCCCATGTCTATCTGGACATGCATGGGAACTAGAAGCGAGTATTTCATGTCGTACGGCATCCCCTTTCCAACACGATGAATAAAATCTGGCAGCTGGTGCATGGGGAACGACGGCTTCTCGATGGTGATGTGAAGGTCGCTGACGTGTGTAGCCATCAACGCCGGTCGTTGTGGAACCTCGAGTATATTTTCCGCATCTTCCATATCGTCTGGCAATTCATCTGGCCCCCAGAAGACGCCTCGGATGTCTTTCATGCCACTCTTCGCCAAGCCATAGATGCGATCAATTCTTCTTTTCCAACTCTGAGCGTTGTGCCTTTGAAGCTTCTCGTGCGCCTCGCCGATCGAAATTTTGGCAGATGAGCCGATTCCGCAAGTACCTTCTGGGTCATAACGCAACGTACGACCACGATGAGTATTCGATTGATGCCCTTCGTGAACAATCTGATCTTCGCTTTTACTCCGTTTCGGTGCCTGGGCATCCTTGTGGGTACTGCGACCTCGTGGGTGGGCAGATCTATTGCGAAACCGAGAAGAGTCTTTCCGCATTTCCTCATCCTCGATCTTCTTAGCCTTGACTTTGAATGCCGCATCGCGGGCAATACGCTGTGCCTGTTCCACTAAGCCAGTGCGATAGATCGTTCCAAGCTTCCATTCAAACGCTCCATCCTCAAGTTCAAAAAGGAGAGCTCTGCTACGTATCGAAATTTTCGGCAATTGCTTCGGGCCTTCGGGTCCCTTGTTGAGTATATACTCGTTTGTGCCCGTCACAAAGCGATGATGAAGCTGCTGTACAGCCTTGAGTGTATTGACAAAGTTGTCGAAGACTTTGTGAAGGACGAGTTGATGCGGAACCGCAAGTCTGATAGCCTCAGAGTTGAGATCGACGAGCTTCTCATCCAGGATATCACCGTTGCTATGTTTCCTCCGACTTTCACGTAAATCCGCCCGCAAGCTCTTAATGCTTACAAGTCTCGCCCAGACACGTTTCATTCTTGGAGCTTCAGCGTACAGTCTGGCTAGCTTCGAATGCAGGAAAGGCGGTGACCACCTGTGTCGCCCAGCCTCCATACCATAGATCTGCAACATGATGGCTGGGTCTGAGGGCATTTGCGCTTTGACTTGAACCAGGGTCGCTCTGAAATCAACAGTTACCAGCTCTTTCGCAGTGAAAGGGTACTCGGGCGCGTCTCGAGTGTAAAAATCCTCAGGAGATTTAAGAGGCGACAAAAGATCATTGTCAAAGGCAGTCGTTGATGCTACGCGAGCTTGCTCCTCGTCCCTATCCGCTTTCGTACGTACGAAGGCCTTCCTTAAGACTGTCGTGGCAACTCCGACAGCATAGTGTCGATATAGAGAGTATTGGACGAGGAGCTGTCGGACATGTGAGTTCACATGGAAGACGGGTCCTTGAGCATCACTAGACGTGGACAATGCAACTTCGAAGCGCGGCATTGCAACGAATGGTTCGTGCTCCCACTTCTCGGTCGACTCAACAATGAACGCTTCTAGACCGCGAACATGAACGGCAAGGCGGCGTCCATCAGTGGGATGCTGTTGCTGCTTCTTGCGCGACGACGTAGGCATATTCAGGAAGAATTCTGGGTCAGGCGTCAACGAACGACTTCCTGTCCGGCGCCGGGAGGATTTTCTGTCCAAAGAATCCACTTTCAAAGCTTTGTAGTCAGCTGTCCAAGACTCAAGCTGCAGTGCAATACCTCTCGTATCGTCAGAGATATCTTCGTCAACGCCTGCAACCTCAGCGCTGAAGTCGGAGCCAGACAGTTGGAAGTGTAGGAGCCAAGGCGGAAGTGCTCTGATGAAATTCGGATCTCGGGCAGTTTTGGCGTGTGTCTTCTTCGTGGGCTCTACATTGAGTCGCAACTGGCGAACGATTTGGCGTACACCATCACTGATTTCAGGTCGGACCATATGGATAGAAAAAGTTTGTAGATTCCCAGTAGCAACAACATGAACTTCCGGGTTTGCGTTCAGCTGGACTTTGAGCTCCAGAGACTCGGTTTGAACCAAGTCAAAATGGGCACCAGAAGATGTTTGGTAGTATAGATCATGCGACTGTACTCGCAAAGTTGAGCCTAAACTGTAGTGGAGCTCTCCAACTGCAGAGTGAGAAGATTCTATATCCAGTGATACGGATGAAATCGATGAGATGATCAGATCAAAATCGTCTTCAGCTGCGTCTTTTTCAACAGGTGGCAAAGCAATTCGGATGACAGGTTCATGCATGGAAAATTTGACGTTTGCTTTTGGCAACAGTCTCGAAATAACGACATGCTTTTGCGGCCGTGTTGAACTTCTAGATCTCGGATTCTTGTGCAACAGGGCCAAGATCAGTGGGAGATGCTTTGGGTCCAGGTCAACAGAAGGAGATGTTATGACAACATTTGCAAACAGTATGTTTGCGTTCCTTTCAGCAGCGCTGTTGTCCGCGACGAATTCCAGTGTTTTTGACGGGAGTGTTGTCCTTACAGTCGTTGTTGCCATTGGAATATAGGCTAGCCTCTCCGACTTGCCATGCCCGTCATCCACACCAACCGAAATCGCTAGAGCAGCGACTAAAGCTTGATGTGCGACGTCCTTGGATGAAAAGTACATCCGATGTGCAGGGGACTTTTGGTCCAATCTATGCAGATCAACACCGACCTCCTTCATTGATGCGTTCAAGTAGATCGGCGTGCCATGGGGTTGTACGGCCTTGATTTTCTTTGTAAATCCCACGAAACTGACGGCAAACTGGACTTCCTTTATGCCTCGGAGGATGGAGCTCACGAACTCTTTGGAGTCTGAGACTGTCTGAACTAGCTTCTCTTCTCGGCTACCAGGCCTGTCAAGTTCCTCAATAAGATCTTTGACGGAAATCTCCTCCAGATCTGGTGTCTCCTGCACATAGAGACGCCGGCATCCTTTGTACCTGTTCATACACGTACTGATATCGTCATATGGTATGTGAACTCTCCCCAACTTGAGAGAGATAGCAGCATCTCGCAGCCCATCCAAGTCTTTGTACAGCAGTCCGTGGATATTGAGTGTCGCGTGATCGAGCACTTCGAGAGAGTCTCTGCCCTCCGGAGTGAACAAAACACTTCGGATCGTGAGCATCCACTCTGCTGGTCGTTGCTCCTTCTTGGGAGACTTGAGATGCGAGAACATCCTCCCGCGATCTACCATCTTGCGCCGAGTGTCCACTGCCATGGTAAAGCTTCCAACTTGTATTTGCCCCACGTCGACAACCGTCACAGACGAACTTGTAGCCACCACATCGACCATGCGTATCCAGTTGATGTTGCGATGTAGACGTTTTATGCGTTCCTTAATACTCGTGAGCCTCTCCCAGCTCTTACTACGCGGGGGACCAAAGCTGGTTGTCCGCGACAAGGGCTTCATCTTGGGCTCGAAGTCGCATGCTGGCCCATCTGCCCCCTCCACGGTCCCATTAGTTTCCTCCTCATGATTACCACCCTTCTCTCCATCTGCCGCCCTCAAGTCGACAGTCACCGCCAACTCTGTGAGGACAATGCTGACCCATGTTGGTTGTGCGAAGGTAGGGCGGTGCAAGTTCACCCCCAGACCTCGAATTTCAACCTTTATACCATCTTTCGGAGTGTATGCCAGTCGCCTCAACGAAAAGTATCCGATGCGCTGGATGGATATGCCCGTAAGAATTCGAAGAATAGCGAATAGGATGAACGAGAAAAGGTATGCGAGCACTATCACCCCGAATACAAAGGTAGGATTCAGGAGCGCCATTAAATCGTTCGGTCGCGGAACGCCATTCGCAGCGCGTCTTCCTTATCGTCGGCCTCGAATTTGTGCTCCAGACTCGAACACCTTCGTTCTGCAGTTGTGGCGACAATAAAAGAGGCCATGCGCAAATGTCCTTCTTGCTTCCAAAAGCAATAATATAAACCTGGCGGCTCAATTCACTTTAATTCCGAAGCTACCGCCGACACGAAGATACGGAGACTCGGATCAGCATAGCTCAGCGGCGCCCTCAGTGATTCGCAAAGCTCTTTTCTGCTAGTCGAGGTACGGAATAGTTGGATGAGGAGGCTGTGCAGCTAGGGTCATCGTCAAGAGTCTGGAATGTCTGGAATGTTTGATTGCGGGGATGACGTCCTGGTCTTTCGCGCGATGAAGTGAAAGAAGCTTTTGTTAAGCCCGCCGTCAATTATTCCATTCGAGGCGTAAGGAAGGGACGAGCCGGTTCGAGCTGGTGGGCGAGGGATGATTGTGGTTATCGCGAAGATGCAATCAGGACAAGACAAGGCAATGTAATGCTGATGCTCTCGAATAATCAAGGCGGCGTTAGTACAGTAACGAGCAAGGCTGTAGCCGACGGCCTTCTATTGGTTCACCCTCAATACGATCGTCGATGGCTTGCTTACATTTCCAGTCTTGGGAGCCAACAATGGAAAATATCTAGCCTGCGATCCTTTGAGTACAAATACAAATACACGGCGAGAAAGGTTTTATGGATAGAATGTGCCTGAACTGATGAGAGAAAGTTTAGGCACTCGGGCAACGATCTTCGTCCCTGCTCAGTCCCGCTTTTATCATTCATTCTAGGATTCTAGGAACGCATAGCGACAGTCCCTGGGTGTTGTCTTTTTCTGCACCTACCTAGCTGCAGCACTTTCAATACGTTGCCAAAGATATCAGCCAGTACTGCAAATCATTGTTTGATCTTCTGGACATTCTCCAACGAAATACAGAAGACAAGCGATTGAAGCCATCATCACGTGACCTTCATGTGGAATTTGGAATTGCAAGGTTCTTCAAATCGCCTTCTGCTACGCAATTCTGAACATAAGCAACCGACATGATCCATCTACGCCTTTGTTGAAATGTCAACCATGAAGCAAGAAACGTATTGCGACTGTTCCTTACTCCTCCAGGTTTTGTTGGGATCTTGAAATTGCTAAATCCTCCGATGATTGTTGTTGATCTCGCTAATTCGAAGCGAGTGCCCCCTTTGTTTACAATCAGACCGCTCATTCGTGAAGACTCTGAGGTCTAAGCTTCATCTCTAGGAGCTTACTCCGGGTTTCATCATTATCTTCAGCCAGGACCGCTTCGCCGAGATTGCCGTTTGTATCAGAGGTATCGTTGGATTCTCCAACATATCGAAGCTATGGAAAAGCACCAGGCCAAACATGCAACTCGCACGTCGATCCACATCGCCACATATCCATCGCATACTTCACTGCAGGATCCCGATACAACTCACATTCGCCGACATCAACATATGTTGGCGGGAATATGTCGGCGGGAGATTTGACAGGTCCGTCGCACGAGATGGAGCCTGATAGGGCGTAACCTTGCCTGTTCCGCGAAGCTCCCCAAGAATGCAATCCCATACCATGAGATTCGCAACACCACACCACGGACTCCCGTATCCAAATTGCTGGTCTGATAAGCATTCGCCGCGGTCATCTAACATGGGAGTGTACAGCATCTGAGCTTTGATAGGAATGGCAAGAGATTTCTTGTCTCGAGCCATCAGGCAAATTGCAGCTGCTAGAGTACCACCACCAGAGACGCCAGATACGACGATTTCTGCTGGATTTACTCTCCCAAGGGCAACATTTTGAGACATCCAAAGGAGCCCAGCATAGCAATCCTCTGCTGGGCCAGGGGCACGTGTTTCTGGAGCCAGTCAATACTCAACAGATACAATGACGCACTCGACATCATCAAGGAGGTCGATGAATGGAGTGAAAGCGATGAACCTGTCTCCTGAAATCATGCCTCCGCCGTGGATGTGGTGAACTCCAGGAAGATCTGCTGCTGTTGGTTCCTTTGGTGAAAATATCGAAAGCAAAATCTCATTGTCATCGGGTCCGGGGATGGCATACTCTTTATGCTGCTAATGCGGCTTGTCTCCAATGATGGTTTCGGCACTGTAGACAAATGTGGTGTTACATCCATCGTCGCTAAAGGTAGAAATCCCGCGCATCAAATCGATATCCAACTCCTCCGGAAGTGTTGGCCCTTCGAGAAAAGGAGCGAACACAAGGTCAATGACCGGGCGTGAATTGTGATCCTCGATTCAAGTTTTGCAGCTTCGAGGTAGGCGAACGGATATGGAGTAAGTTTCGACATTTTTCCAAGGTTTTTCTCCTCGGTCAGCGATTGCGTTTTGGCGCGGACACCTGATAACCTTCTCAGATTCTCTCTTGATCATCTCGAGCCTCCGAAATATTGACACACCATCAATTATTTTGACCAAAGGTACGTGGTAACTCGGTCTCTTTTCAAGCCGCATCACGGATGTAGCCATTTTTATGTATACGAAGTCGGATTTACGGATGTAGCTTGTTATCTTCTTGAGAGAATTCGAGCACATTACTTCTGCATGTAGAAATTCGTAGTCTCGCACGGTGCGGCTCGATTGAGCTTCTTTTTGGTCCCCGCCAGCCCATAGCCAACCAAAGCAAATAGTGTGGGTACTTCCAAGCGATCTCGAATTGTTTCCATAGGTCGGACCCTTGCATCTACGATTCGAGCGACCTTTGAAAACGAAACTTCACTACAACATGAGAAGCCCAACGAACTTGTCAACGACAATTGACGCATTCTCTCTCGACTCAAATCCTGAGATATCTAGAATGGACTTCTAGGCTCCAGTCTCGGGGGAGCCGCCAAGCTGGCACCCGCTTTTCATTCTGGCGTGGCGAGTTTGAGAGGATTAATATATGCGGATAAAAGCATGTGGTGTTCCTCGAAAATATAGCCATTCAAGGAGACGGGTAATCCATTGCCGTGGGGAGATCGACCTCAAGCCTCAGCATCCATCATTCAAGCACACAAAGGCCAGCCGCGATGGCATCTAGCAACGATTCCGCTGTCGTTGTCGAACACAGCTATCCAGAGAAAGGACCAGGCACTGCTCAAACCACCAATCATGACAAGGACAATGGATCAAGTCAACCCGTTTCTATAGATGGCGCAAAGCCGACCAGCGACGATTCGATTGACACGAATTTCCAACCAGGTATCCAAAACATCGAAGCCGTGACAGTGGCATGGTCAAAAACATGGCTGATCGTGGCTTATGCTCTGATCTGGCTCATTTATTTCATCCAGGGTCTGGTAGCCACCACCGTCGGCTCGTTCCTCCCCTATGTCACCTCTGACTTCGCCTTGCACTCTCTCACGCCTACCGTCGGTATCATAAGTACTGTTATTGGTGGTGTCACGAATCTGAATATCGCCAAGATTCTCGATATTTTTGGTCGCCCACAAGGCTTCCTGTTCTCTGTGATTCTTGCGGTCGTGGGCTTGATCATGTCAGCTGCATGTAACAATGTCGAAGCTTACGCAGCCTCTCAGTAAGTACACTCGTGACTGAATCATTAGCTGGAAATTTGGAACTCGTCCCTCAACTTCTAATTTATATTTTCCAAAATATTATGGTCCATGCTAACCTATTCTATAGAGTATTCTATACGGTCGGTATCAATGGTCTAGGGTACAGTCTGAGCGTCTTCGTCGCCGATACGACATCCCTCCGCCACCGGGGCTTGATGCAAGCATTTGCAACTTCGCCGAATCTCATTACCTGCTGGCTAGGCGGCCCAATCTCTACAGCCTTCCTGGAAGGAGCTGGCTGGCGTTGGGGCTTCGGAATGTTTGCCATCATCGTTCCAGTATTCACGTTACCCCTCTTCGGCCTCTTCCAATACCAATACGTCAAAGCCAAGAAAGAAGGCATTATCAATAAGCGAGATAGTGGACGAACCACATGGCAGTCTGTCACCTATTACGCCCGTGAATTCGATGCCGTTGGACTATTCCTGATCTCCGCTGGCGCCGCCTTCTTTCTCCTGTCATTCAACCTTTACTTTCAGCAGGCTAAGGGATTCGGATCTGCCCTCATAATATGTTTTCTCGTCTTCGGACTACTTCTTCTTATCGCTTTCGGCATATGGGAGAAATTTTTCGCCAAAGTGTCCTTCATTCCCTGGGACATCCTGAAAGATCGAACTGTTCTGGGTGCCTGTCTTCTGTCATTTACACTTTTCATCAGCAACTCATGCTGGGCTCTCTATTTCAGCTCTTTCCTGCAAGTGGTCAATGGATTGAGTGTCACTCATGCCAGCTACGTGGTACAGATTCAGACTATTGGCAGCGTTTTGACTGCTCTCGCTGGTGGTGGCATTATCTCATGGACAGGACGATACAGACCAATCTCCCTCTACTTCGGTGTACCCGTTCTCATACTTGGCCAGGGCTTACTTATTTACTTCCGCCGGCCTGACCAGAGCATCGGCTATATCGTCATGTGCCAGATCTTCATATCCTTCGCTAGTGGGATCCTCATCATCTGCGATGAGATCGCCATCATGGCAGCTGCGTCCAAGCAGCAGTTCTTTGCTGTTAGTATTGCAGTTCTGGGATTATTTGGTAGCTTTGGTTCCGCAATTGGTCTCACCATCTCCTCTGCTATCTGGCAGAACATCCTGCCGAACAAGCTTGCCCTATACCTGTCTGCCGAGGATCTTCCAAACCTCGTCATGATCTACGCCGATATCACAACGCAACTCTCATATCCAGTCGGCTCGCCTACCCGTCTCGCCATACAGCATGCTTATGGTGATGCCCAGAGAAGCTTGTTGATTGCAGCTACTACTGTTTGGGTTCTTGGAGTTGTGGCAGTCCTTATGTGGAGAGACATCAAGGTCATCGGCATCAAGCAGACCAAGGGGACCGTAGTCTAGACATCCTTGAGTAAGGCAAGTTTCGAATTGACTTCGGCGTATTAGAGCTAAGAGATGAGGGAATGAAATCGTGTTATCATGTTCCCAATACAGCCGATGAATGATTTAACATATCGCTCGGCTGCCGCTGATATCATTACCTTGGGCAGAACACAATGAGGCCTCCAATGAGATTGAGTTGGTATCTTTCAGTTAAGGTACCCCGCCATCTCCGACTCGTATTTAATTCCCCACTCTTCAAGACCGGAGTCCTTGTGGAAAATGGGTCAGTGCCTGCGTCGAAGTTGCTCGCTTAGCAGTAGCTCAATAGGAGCCCAAGGAGGAAACTGGTGGAAAAGCAGAAAGACAATGACAAATTGAATAGATGACCAATAGCAAGTACCAAATTGCAGAGCAGAAATGATCGACGGATTACACATATTTCAGAGAGTCGGTGGAAACCAGATGCATCTCAGCAAACGAAGGAATGGACTACTCTGACTGGTTGCGTTGCCAAGCCAAATATGGCAGGAACCCCTCGCTACCATTAGAAGCTGTCCACCTTGCTGCATAAACGAGGATGATTAAGCGTCCTTGCACTTCAGAATCACGAAAGAAAGATGCTGGGACACCAGCGGGTCATGAATTGATCGTGGACGGTAGGTGCCGACAGTGCTTCTTTCTCGCCGAGATGAAGCCTCTCTCGCCGAAACGAGGTTCCTCCCAGCGACGAGGGGATAATTTGCCCCATTAATGACCCAGCAAGCAGTCAATCAACAGATACAGCGTCACCGCTCCTCTCCGTCTTGTCGATGGAAAGTGACCGCGATGTGAATGCTCAGTCTTGGCTTGCGGCGAAGTCTTCGATGAGATGAAGCTCACCATGGACAACTGTGACTTCGATCGAGCTGCGAGCAGCGTGCCAAGAAGTCTTATAGGCAAGAGTATATCGTTGAGATTGGAACGCGGGAACGAACTTAGCTCCTCGAAAACCTCCCTCAAGATCTCTGATATTCCAGTGTCTTCCTCGGTCGTTCTCAGTTTCCCCAGAATAGTCATTCATCTCCCCACAACTCCCAAACAAGTTTCAACGGCCAGATGCAACAACTTGTCAAGATTTGAATCTGGTGCTACTGTGAGTATCTTAATAGTTTCATTGTTCCAGACTATGGTCTCCAATGTAATTGTTGCTTACCCCTTTGGTCTAAGTTACACAAGCCGATATCAGGAGGCAGCATCCATCCGCTCGATTGGGCAAATGAAAATCACCAAGCACTCAACGACCCGAAAGAACCCCGACGAGCCTGTCGCCTGCAGAATCAAGAAGCCTTTTACCACAGCACAATCTAGCCCGTTCTTCCACTACGTCAACGACTCAGCAGAATCGGAAATGAACAATGGCGTGGCAAACAGCAGCAATGGACAGTCACGCACCAATTCGGTCCCGAATGAAGATGCGCAGCGACCAATGCCTTTCGTCATGATACAGGAGCCGCTACGTCCTGCCAGCAAGGAGCATCGCAAGACAGTTCGCCACCATGTCATGCGAGCTGTACACTCTCGCCGCAGAGCGCAGAACAAGACTACTGTGAGAAAACATACGCTTATTCAAAAGGATACCTCAGCCTCATCTGCGCCCAAGCCAGAATCAACACCTTCTGAAGCAAGTGCTAGTGGAAGTTGTGCATCCCCGACTCCGTCCTTGGACCCCGATTCTATTGATGAGGGGACTGAAGAATTAACAAAGCCGTCGAGTGCAGTTGCGTACCCAACGGATCCAAACAAACAGATTCTTATCGCCAATCATAATGTATCCTCCACAAGGCAGTTCAAAAGCAAAGGCGGTACATTGGAGGACTCTCAGTTCTTCTCTATTGCAGGATTTATACGTCCATTCGATCAATGGACTTTTGACATTTGTGAGTTGACGACCTCATAACACCAGTAGCCAGAGTAATGTACTAATCTATGTGCACAGCATCTCCATATGCCATATTCCAGCTGGACGGCGCTCCGATTCTATGCATGCGATCCGAGGGCTGGCCGTTCTCCGAGTCAACTGGAAAATTGACACCTAAGGTCTCTGTTTGGATGCCGACCAGGATCATTCCCATTCCGAACTTCCGCTCCCCGCGAGACTGCTTGCATAACAGTGCGCAGGTCCTTCCGTACATCCACAATAGTCAAGAGTATTTTGCTTTCAAGGTGGAGACTATCAAGTGGATCAATGGACGATTACGGCATGACGTTCTGGGGACGAGTGACACGACCATTGGAAGTATTCTGCTGCTCATCAGCTTTGAGGTGAGTAAGGACACTTTGTTGTGGTGAAACGCTGACGAGTAGCTACATAGATAGCTCGCGGGAATATTGCAGAATCAATCCACCATGTCAATGGTCTGGAAAGGATCGTGAACCTTCGAGGAGGGATTACTAGTTTCGGAAATAACAAGCACTTTCTTATTAAAGTCTTACTGTAAGATCTTACGTTTTCCACAGTCCTCACGTTTTCTCTTGACAGGCCACTGAAATCACACCAGCTTAGATCTTGTCGTTTCTCTCATGAGCAACACCGTTCCCCACTTCAGCAACACGAACTCACCTGCCTCAATTCCCGCCAATATCCTCGGCATCCGACTCAATCGTACCTCCGATTCACCACTCTGCAGCACCGGTCGTCTCGAAAATGTCCTCCGCGGCTCAGCGTTCTGCCTCAAAAGCGTCCAATGCCTTCAACATATGCATGATCTGGCCACCGGCCAGCAGTCCGGGTCCCCAAAATATGTCCTGCCTCCACTCTCTGCCACAAGCAACAAGCCCATTACCCTCCTCCACCGAATCATCCATCTCACAGCAACGATTTTCGCAGGCGCCACACATACACCACCAACACCATTCTCATCATCTCTCAACCTACCCATCGCTCAAGAACTCTGCCAAGCCCTCGAGTCACCCACAAATGACGCAACGTGGGATGCTTTTCCAGGTATTTTTGTCTGGATCCTGTTGACTGGGGCGGCGGCATCGCCGGATACGAGTCCAGAGCATAGCTATTTTGTGTCGCTTCTCCTGAGAGTCGGACTCGGGGCCGGTTATGGTTGGTTTGACGAGCTGAGCACGGCAATAGAGGTCTTTACGGGAATCAAGAAGAGAGCTGAGGGTTTGCTTACTTGATTGAAGATATGTTCTGGATTAGAGATCATGGCAACATAGAAGGAGCATACAACATGACTTCTTAACAAGGCCCACATACTCTGACATGAAGTACGAATTCAGCCAGCAGCCTGAACTTCAGGTAGAATGTATGTCCTGGAATGAACAGATGACATCTCTCTTAAACGAATCTTGACTCCCCACCAAGATTTGCTTAAGCGAAAGTACCCCGCCAAAAGTCAACAAGACACCTCCCTGCTTCCCACCATTGTCATCCTTGACTTCAACAGCCATAACAAACCCGTTCCAATCTTAGCCTTCGAAAAAGATTTGTCCATGAACAACATCCGTGCATCAGCTCGCTACACACCATTAACCAATCCAGCACCCATTTCTACCCTTTCTCTTGAAGCCATCCACTCCTCCGCCAACCCCCTATAATCTCCCACTCTACAAGACTCAACCAACTCCTCCACCATCCCTTCTTCCTCCAGCTCATCATCTTCAAATCCCCAAGCAAAACATCGAAATGCCCCATCTGCCCAAACACACTCTCAGGAAACCCTCCTCCCAACCCTTGCGGATACCTCCATTTCCCGAAGCGATTCCACAGTGTCATCTCATACTGAATCTCTTCTCTGCGGTTTTCCGACAAGTTTGAAAAACCAAGTGAGCAAAGGCTTGGGGACGATCAGATGGGAATCGCATCAGAGAAGAAAACCGTTATTCAGATTGTTTAGATCTGGGCCCGTGCAGGCGTCAGGATACTGAGCGTAGAGCCAGCCAAGGCGATATCCTGTGTTTGGACGAAGGAGGATGGGATCATGAAGCGGTAGAGGTTATACGAGACGAAGTTTTCTGCTGAGCTGGCAGTACCACCAGACGAAGTGCTTACTGTCGCAGGTTGGTCTCTCACAGTGCCGGGAAGCGGGACAGGATCTAATTGTCTGCGTGAGCCTCAAGCGGAGATGTGGTTGCTGGATCGATCAGAAGGAGAGGACCGAAAGAGAAGGCGATAGCTTCAGGTACGAAGGTAACAGGCGGCCTATGTTTCCACCCCGTACAGCAGATCAGTGTATCAGACTGCAGCCTCTCCCCATCAGACAACACCACTGTCTTCGCCTCCAAATGGTCAACACTAACGATATGCGTATCAACCAACCCATTTCACAAACTCGAAGAAATCGGTCTCCCTGTACCGACAATGAGCTTTAGAGCTCTAGCTTGCGCTCTCTCCGACCTATCCTTCTCGTCTACCGAGGTCTGGGCCTGAGAAGTAGTGACGATCCAGCCTTCGCCCTCTCTGTGTGCAGCCGGAACAACACGCGCATTGAATTGCATCCTCTTGTAAATCCCGAAGTCCTCAGTAATATTCGTGAGATAGCGATGGACTACTTCACCAGGAATATGTTTTCCTGTTTTGATACCGTATGTACCGAAGTTCATGGGATAATCGATAAACTCATATGTGTCCAGCATATTGTTGGTTTAAAGTCCGGGATATAGACTCCCTTTCGTCCATCAGCCTCCTACTGTTGAGTTTGAGTCGAATAGGACTACTGTCGCGGATGGATGGACATCCAAATAAGGTTTTGAGGCTGTCATGCCGTGGAATCCTAAGATGTCAGTATTGCTTCAAAATCTAGTGAAAGGTTGATTTTACATGCTCCGATGACCACCAAGTCGAGAACCTCCAGTGTGTGCTACCGTTGATCTTGCTATCGAAGAATGTATCGATGAAGATATCCATGAAGACTTTACCGAGCTATCGATAATATAAAGCAGATACAATCAAATCTATAGTAGATTAATTGGTTATAAAGATAGCAGATATCAAGGACAAGATTGTAAACATTAATCTTATATAAGCTCGCTTAGGACAATCATTTCTTGGTAGCCATAAGGGGCAAATAAGATTGCTAGAATACTGTCGGAGATACAGGAGATGTTCAAGAACTCAAGCCTAAGCGGCTCGACGAGCTAGACTCTCTAATACCGTAACCAAGCAAAGCTGCCCAGGTTACCGAAGTGATTGAGCGCCTCTTGAACTTGGGGTAAGATCTGAGTGAAAACTTATTGCTTCAATCTCCTAATCGGCAAAGTTTAAGCTTACATTAAATGACAAGATCAAGAACAGCGAATCGCTGCCTGACTAACCGCGGACTGCACAAAGACTTCCAATGTTATACAGGTTAAAGAAGACTCGGCCGTGAGAAAGGAGATGAACTAATTAACAGCCATTAAGCGCTGGCGGGTTCATTCTTCCAGCTCTGCGTATTCAGCGCGTACTGCCTGCAGTTCCCAAGACTTCCTCTCGTTGCCATCGACATGGACTGCTATCCTATCAATATAGTCCACCAGCTTCATTATCTTGTACCTCGTCCTTTCGAGTTCTGAAACTCCACCACAGGCGTAACGCAGCAAAATGTCCATATGATCCGCCAGCATTAAGGCCATAGACTCTGGGTGAATCAGGCCGTGCTCTCTTCCCCTCCCGCTGCTAATGTGGCTTTCCACGGGAAGGAACCCGTTCTCTTGTTCCTCTGGAGTGATGATATGCAATACGAGCAACCCGATCCTGAGTCCTGGTTTCTTCGGCTGTGAGAGAAAGTCTGGACCACGGACGAGGAAGCGCTGAAGAAGCTCCAGTAAACTCCAAATAACATGATCATACCCCCCACAGCCGGCGCGCCACCCAGATTGATATCTGTCTGTCCAGTCTCCAACCGCTCTGATTCGGGTCTCCACGACATCTATCTTGGCGGAGACGACTGGTACGTGGAGCCAGGTCGGGTACAGAATGTACTCGTTCTCGATGATGCAGTCGAGCAAGTATCTGAGACCGTCGGAAGCCTTGAATCGTACAATTGCCTCATTTGTTTCGGCATGTATTTGATGGTTGAGAAATAAGAGCGAATGACTATTGATTTGGGTAGAGGCCTCCGAGTATCGATTCCATTCGCTCAGGGTTCCGTGATCGAGTGGATGATTTCTTTACTGGCAAGGATCCGTCCAGTCTCGTTCTCGTTCTAAGAGCCCGCGATTTCTGTAACTAAAGTCAAGACGAGGGCCGCATCACTTGGAATGTCGGGGGCCTCTTCGGTCGATCCAAGGACGGCATCGTAGATCAAGTCGCGGATCTCTCGAGGAAGCCTAAGAAATGGTGGCAGTGACGGTGCAACTGCTGCAGGAGTAGGAAATTCGCCCGTGGGGCCGATCTGCATTGTCCGACTCTTTTCAAGGACTTTCAACTTGATGAAAGCCAACGAACTGATTGTCTGTAGAAGATGTAGAAAGGCCAAACAGAAACGAAGCAGATAAAAGCACAATAGGTTGTTCCGCAAGAAAAAGAAAGGGATAGCAACTTCGCAGAACCAACAAGAAGAACCCAAACAGGATCAGGCAGCAGAGCTCGATTGGTCTTCAAATTCCCACATAACCGAGCGTCGAGTACCAGGCGATAGCGAGAACTGCTGCAGGTGTGCACATCTGCCAGACCTATAACTTGCGGCACTGGCAACGCGAGGAGTGAGCCAGATAACCAAGTTGGGGAGAAAAGGACGAAGCTGGGAATGCCTTCATTAACAGAAGAAGACTAGTCAGCCTATCATCTGACGGTGCACGCTGGATCCCTGAACGGTTCCCACAGAGGATCGCCAAGCGATGGGAATCTCGTATCAATTCGATGCCGAGATGGGATTTTGTAGGGACCACCAAACGCGAAGGGAGATGTCGATCCCGCTGTGTCAGCACGCGAGGTCTGACAAGAGACCAAGAGGGAAGGATCGACTTCTTGTCGTCCCGAATTTGCAAAACATAAACACCTGCCAGTATCCTGCCCTGCTGTCTCCTTCAAGTTCAGCTATAAGAAGAACCAAGCGACAGATGTCGCAAAGATTTCGAGCATAAATATAAATACAGCATGATGCGATCAAGCGATCCTTATCGATCCCCACCACCCAAAAAAATGCCGAGGGCCGCGAACGGAAACCAAATTTCCAGTCCGCATCGCGTCAGGCACAGCAATGCATCACGCCGCGAGCAGCCTTGAATAGAGAAGTATACCAGTAGCCGAATTAGTTCTTCTTCCTCTCAATCATGTCGATGATATCTCTCTATCCTCTCGATCTCTACGTCCTTCGCTCTGTCCTCTGTTTTGGCGCAGTCTAGTCAAAATAAACTTTATCGATAGGTACCTACAGTACAGAAGAGTCGAGATCGCGATCAAAGCGTATCCAGGTCCTGCGAACTATTGAAGGAGCTACCTGCCAACATCCCAAGTGGTGTGAATAACAAACTTCTTTACGAACTTCCTTTATCCCCTATTCACGACTCTCCTCGACTTTACCTACAATCCTTTACCTAGAGTACAAATCTTGTTAATTTCTTCCTGCTGCGCGCTTCTCGCTTTTCTGCTCTTTTAGTTTAATGTCCGCACATCATGATAGCGAGAAGATGTCAGACCACACCATCCCCACGCCGTCTCCTATATCCTCACCCCCAATAAACCCTCATTCTCTCTCTGAACGCAGTACGTATTCACTCTGCTTCTCCAAAACAACCAGTAAATTGACACAAACTCGCAGTCAACATATCTACTCGCCCCCTCCACACGCAGCTCAATCGTCTTATCCTTACTCGATTACCCCTCGCCCTCCCACCTTACACAACCAACCCTTCGACATACGTCTCGGGCCTCTATCACATTGCACCAATATATACGACCTTCGAAGACCTCTGGGGTACTCTCCTTACCTCCCCACAACTCCCCACGACCCTGAAAAGCGCCCACGATGCGTGCGATCCCGAACAACCTCTCCTGGATTCGAAGTCCGTACCTCTGGTCTCGAACGATACACAAGATTCTACGCCCCTGATACATGCTCCAAAGATCTGTTCAAGGACACACTCGCTTCTCACACATCTTCGTCTACCAGGTCTACTCAGAGCAGGACGATTACTGGCAGATATCCGGACTCTGACGAACACGCCAGACCACCAGATATCCGCCCAGCTTCAAGCCATATCACAATCCGGTCCTCTAGCAGACTTTCTACAACATACCAAGACCTCCGTAGAAGCAAATCCACACGTTCTACTAGCCTACGCATGGGTTCTCTACATGGCCCTCTTCTCAGGAGGACGATATCTTCGAGCAGCATTAAAAGAAGCCGGCGGACAAGGCAATACATTCTGGAGCCGTGAATCCTCTCCCGTCAGACCCTACAGCATCGATGACTCCGCCGTCCCTCCACGCTCAACATCACGCCTTCCTCCAAATCCCCGATCAGCCCGGTCCTCAATCTCCGAGTCAAACACCGCACCAACCCGCTCGCCACCCACCGCAAAGTCCTTCAATCCACGTCTCCCACCTCCAGAGCCCAATGCCAAACCACTCCCAGGCCTCTCATTCTTCTCCTTCCCTGGCGACTCAGACGGCGAAGATCTGAAAACGCTCTTCAAGTCTCGTATCGCGGAAGCAGAGATCTTACTCACGGCCGGCGAGAAAGATGATATTGTGCTCGAAGCTCAGCATATCTTCACTTACATGCTCCGCCTCGTCAACCAGCTCGATGCCGTAATGGGCACAGCGGACTCCAACCTCGCGACTTCAGCATCAGCTCCCACTGCTGGCTCGAGAGGAAGACCGCTCAACGCCAGTCGAGATAGCGTATCTGTAGCCAAGGAGAGAATGAGTCGACGTGGAACGCTGGAAAAGGGTGAGGATGTTGCGAGTTGTGTGGCTGGTATAGATGGGAATGGGAAGGGAGAAAGAAAAGGAAGTGGAGGCTTCTTAGATGTAGTTGCGGGCCCAGTGGCGAAGGTCATAATGTTTAAAGGGATATTGCCGAGTTTCGATCAGGTGGTTAGACGATTCTCGAATCCGATTTCTGGTTCAAGGACGGTGACTCCGCAGGTTACGTTTGTGGATGAGCCCGAGGTTGAGGTTGAGGAGAAGGAGGGAAGTAAGAAGGAGGGTGTCATGGTCTCGAGGCAGAGGACGAGCGGGAGTGGGAGTGAGAATGGGAGTATGGTGAGAGGTGCAGTCATGCCTATCTTGGCTGTACTTCTCCTCGTGTTCTTCCTGCTCTTCACGCTCAAGTGAAGCGAAGAGGCTGAACACCGAAGCAGCACTCAGAGCACGATGCTTACACCAAGGCATCAGACGGACAGGCACGCACGGCGAGACCAGACATGTTGAGACGGGGAAGGAGGCCTGAACAATATACCAAGCAAGCAAACAACGGCGTTGACAGGGCTCGGCGAAGCAAGATCGAAGGAGGCTCCCAGTCCTCTACACCTAATCGTAGACTGTGAACAGAAGTAATGCAGAGCAGAGCAGAGATACCCATGTACTAATACTAATACTGCAAGTGTACTTTTCTTTCCTTGCTTTCTGTAGATAGACATCCATCGTACTGCAGCGGATTGGATTGAATCAATAGAATGCGAGTCTTTTTTCATCTTCAAGCAGTTCACAGCCTCTTTCGACCTGCTGGGAGTGAGTACCTATGCATTTGCTGGCAACGAGGGCTATACTCTTGCTTGCAATTCATCGATGTGATTCATTTAAAGCATGTAGCGAAGACGTCGAAATCCCCTTGAACTTCCCTGTTAACAGTCAAAATCATGATCACATTTACTCACCATCATTGTGCTACTTGGTCCAGAAGTATTTGTAGAAGTAATGCGTTGAATGGAGCAGAAAGCCGGAGCCTCCTGATAGCTCATTATCATTACATTACTGCGTTTTTTCCGCAGCAGCAAATCAGATCCTGAGCATGATAATTCCATTGTATCCACCGACGCCGAGCGATGAAAATCGAAAGATCTTCATATGTCCATTGTCCGAGCAGCATAGCAAATCAAACCATAACCTTTCTGATGTACTGTATGTGTCGTATCCACCCAAAGCAAACGAAATTGACCAAAGTATCCTATGTACATGACGGACGTAGAAGCTTCTGGAAGTATCGGTGCTAGAAATGTCTAGACGAAGTAACGCGCACTGGTCGCAGAACCTCTCTCACTGATTGGACCGGTATGAACCTTAGCAATGGAGGAGCCGAGATATTGTCTGAAAGACTCCTCGAACTCGTCAAACTCGATGGATTCGTCGGGGTGATCTTCATTGATTCGCGACAGGATTGGCCCAATTGTCTCTAGCCGCCGATGCTGAGCATAGTAGGGGCTTGCCATGTATCCGGGGTGTGCTCTCACGTACGGGTGTGCTCTCATGATTGCTCCCATCTCTGCATCCGTGAGCATTCTGACCCTACCTTTAAAGACGGGAGGTGGTGTAGAGACAATTCGGAGTTTCTGCAAGATTGGTCGAAATGCAGGTCGCAGAGGAGGAATGCAAGCACAAATGATTCCAAGGCAAACCTCGCCCATTGAGCAATTGAGTGGCAATGCACCATGATCTATCATTCATAAGTCAGAGAGAGGAGAACTTGCAAGGACACGTGAATCTTACATGTGATGTCCAACGACTTCAGACCCTTGAGTTGACCCATACGAAAAAGACCTGAGAGACATGAACTACCCAGTGGTTAGCACGTGTATGTGTTTGCTTATAAGCTACTCACAGGAAACCAATCGAATACAGCAGGACCAATCCGATTCTCTGCTCACGCGACATCCGGGAGTACCAGAAGAATGGCATTGGAGCGGCCCAGAGTGCGAAGTCTGTAGCAGTATTGATGGCGGAGGTGATGTAGAAGAACAATTGAATGTCAATACATGTCTTGCGCTTCACGTTCCAGTTCCAGGAGCTCTCAACAGGATCGCACTCGAAGATGATGGTGAGGACAGAGGTAACTCCTTGCAGGACAACGAAGATTCCCAGAGCCCACATGACATGGCGGAAGTGTATGCTAGGGAAGATGCGCAAGTAGGAGGCGATGATCGACAACTTGGTCAAGCAATTGGCGAGAGAGTAGCACACGTAGCAGCCATAGAGAATCTGGATCAGACTCATAGTGTTCTCGAGCTTGGGGTCCGGGTTCTCGCGCAGAATATCCATGATGTGTCGTCCAAGACCTGACCAGGCACCGATGATTGAGCACATAGAGAGGAAGATAGTGGCAACCACAGCTCCGAAAATGAGATCTTTATCTCAAGTCAGCACGTTGCCCACGAAAAAGGTCTGACAAGCAGAGCTATAGAGAGGTGAGGCACAACCCAAGCCAATTGGGAAACTGCGCAGATTGGTGTTGAGGGTAGAAAATGAGTAACTTACAGTCATCCCATCCAATGATACGAGCTTGATCTCTACGAGACCATGGATAGACCGGATGGTATTTGAGTCGGACAGCTGCGCGAGCGATTGCGAACACAAAGACGACGAACATCAGAACCCCAGTGGTCCAGATGATCGAACTAGACATGCTGGAATGGTCGTTTGGATCCATACCTACTCCATTCTGCAGGCTCTCGAGGTAGCTAGTATCGGCCATCGTTGCGAGGATTGGACGATACGCAGAGGTTTGAGTGAGAATATGTGATGGAAGACAAAGCCTAAAGGAGAGACGAAAGGATGCAGGAGAAGAAGTTGGAAAGAGTGGCTTTCCCACGAGGTGGGAGGGAGGATTGAGGTTGCGAGGAAATCGATGGTGGAGGTTGGAATGAGAGGAGAGAAGAGAACGATTGCGTGGTTGCGCGATGTGATGTGATGTAGAGGCCCCTCCAAGATTGAATTCGGCTCGAGTCAACAGCTGTGAGCGTGAGAAGAGAAGGAGCGACCGGGAAGAAGGCAGCCGTCCGAAGCGAGGCCGAAATTGTTAGTCTTCCTAACCTAGGTAGGTAGGTAGGCTCGAAAATGAAGTGAATACAAACATCACCTCAATGACCATTCTCCGACTTGACTTTGAAATGGACTGAGAAGAGAGTAGAGGGGATTGAGTATTGTTATATGCCTTCTCGTTGGGGAGGATTGCTCTTTCGAAGCTAATCTTGCTGAACGTTAAGCAAAACAACATCGGAAGAGATCCTCTGCTATCCTCATCTTCTGGGAGTACCTGAGACCTAGCCAGCAATGGCAGCAGCACCTTTACTTACGGCAAGCTGCCTCCGCAGGCTTTGCTGTTATGCCAAGTTTGCTCAGGTCCTTCCGACCATAGCTAGGGCTCGTCCACCAGGCCAGCAGGTACGTTACTTGCTCTTCTTCTGTAGCTGACTCTGGATCTTGGACCAATAGCTGACATTCGTCGCAGGATTCAACAGTCCTTTCCTCTGCCAAAAGGGCGTTCGGAACTTATGGGTCTTATTGGATCTGGCCGCCTCTGCGCTATGCGTAGTCTTGACGATCGGTGGAATCAATTTCGGCCCGCAATACTGAGTCTGGTCATCAACCCTTTACGAAAAGAAGCCCCTTCGAAGCTGCGTTCCTTAACATAACTCGACATCCGGTTTTAAAAACACCCGTACGGTCGAGCAGTGGTGCAATCTTCAAGCAACATTGTCGATGCCATCGCGCCGAGCTAGAGGATCGTCTTCGTCTTTGCTCTCGTGGTTGATAAAGAGGAAGGATAGAAGGACAATGAGAGCACCAACCCAATACAAAGCACTGGAGTACTGCTTACTGATGACCATCTGTCCGATCAATGACAATGGGATCGTCATAGAAAGTCCGACTGTTACTAATAACGGCGTAGTCAGCAGCATAGCATATGCCCAACAGTAGTCTGCAATGAAGGACGAAGCAGAGTTCATCTATCAACTTTAGTTCAATTTCAAATAGCCATCCGAGTGGATAGGGAAAGTCAGTAAACATACCAGTATGACCACCCAGACTTTGCTGGTAGGCGGCAAAGCAAAAGTCTCCACTCCAGTAAAGTGCAGGATCACAAAGCCCGGCCACAAGAAGATCACATTGAACAGCCCAACTAGTCCGAAGAACAGTGGCATGCTCACACGATCCTCATTCCCAATTCGTTTCTTCATAACCACAGCATAAATCCCGTACATAACGGCACTTCCAAAAGCCATCGCATCACCAAGGGCAATCTCCCCTTGCGACTTATGCGGGAAGTTTCCCCTATGGTCATCATTATCTTTCCTCGACAGATCCACTGACGAGATCAGAATGATACCAGACAGAGAAGCCAGTACGCCAATCAGTTTTTTGTATGAGAAATGCTCCACTCTCACCAGAGCTCCAAAGATCAACGTCCAGATACTGCTTGTCGACGTCAAGATAGTCGAGCTCGCAACACTGGTATATTCCAAGCAAGCCGCAACCAAGTAGTTGGCCGCAAACCAGAGGAAGCAGAACTCTAGACTGAGCCAAGCTGTTTCGGATACACTCAGCATCTCGTCTTGCGGATGAGGATCTCCGGATAAGCTCAGAGCTGGCCCAACATCATTGTCCACCAGTAGTCTGGAATGCGAGCCCGACATGGGATCCTCAGCGTCATCTTCATCGCCTCCAAATTTGCTTCCGATAGCTGTGTAACTTGTCTTCCCCTGCTGCCAGAACTCGACCATGGAAGTTCGGATATGCGAGATGCCATGTTGATGCGATATCCTCCAGAAGATCGGAATCAGAGATATGGCGAAGAAGGAAGTATTGAAGTAAGTGACAAAGTAAGGTTTTGAGTACGTGTTGTCCGCAAATATATACTAAATACATTCATAAATATCAGTAAAGCAGCACACACACAGTAAAGAGAAGGTGGGGGAAGAGAAACATACACTCGTCAAGAAGTTAGAGCTGGTCCATAGCCCAACAGTAACAAGCAGTAAGAAGATCCCTAGCGTCCGTCTTGCCACATTTCCTAATCCAACACCGGCTCTGAAGCCTTGATTCTTTGTTCCTGCTGGTGCTGAAGCTAGGGATTGTCTGTCGTGAGATTGCATGCGATGGAGATCCACAGATCGATCCCTTGACGACAGAACTTCTGCAGCCACAGCTGGCGTTACTGGAGGTTCTTGAGCACTCATTGTAGCAAGCTTCCTTGTATCTTTTCTCTCTCAGTATATACCTCGAGCTTGGTTAGTGGTCTGGGTGGGCTGTTGGTCGGCAGTCAGACTATCAGACAGATAGCTCGTAGGTGAGGTGGTACAACAACAACTAGACGGAAATCATGGAATTGCACCAGATCTAAAGAAGGGTCATGCTGTTCGCGCGTAATGCATCTTGATACTCAAATAGGAGTTTGCTCGAAGTTGTTGCAGTGGGGAGAGGTCAAAAGTGGTGGTACACTTCGAGGTTGTTGCGACTCCAGACGTCGTATCTGTCAGACCCCTGTCAGCTCGAAGTCGTGATGGCCTTGGCTCCACCAACGCCGCGATTAGGCAGCTAGATGCGAGGGGCAGCGATAAGGACGAGGGATAGGCGCTTATGGGAGTTCCTGCATGAGATGGTCATAGATGACCAAATGAGTCCAATTTGAAAGCTAGTAAAGGATACTCCACAGTATCTTTCATTAGATTTGATTTTTGTAGAATAGTAGTCACTTCTTGGTTCATACCCAACAATGAACGTTGGAGAAGTCGATATTTATAACCAAAGAGCGTTTCCAAGGACCCGTCGCTGAAGACTTACAAAGTGCTCGTATGTATCTCTTCATGTATCTCTTCTCCTACTCTTCAACGTTGGCACACAAAATTCTAGAACTTGAAGGAATGACCACCTTTGGCGCGCTTGAGACTTAAATAAAGAGCGTCTTCCACAAACAATTTCTCACGATCACAAGACCAAACAGACAAGAAAGCAAAATCAGCACCTCTCAAAAGACCATTAAGCATTCTGTATAAACAAGGAGACGCAGACACCAAAGCGCCGTGTATGATCTGATCCTTATGTACAACAAACACCCCTCCAAATCCCATTGCAATCCACACCTCAATCAAGCCCACTTCGGCCTCTACCTCTCTGGCTTCGCACTCACAGCTACCGGATGAATGAGAACCTGGCTCTCAGAGAGGCTTTCTATGGCTCAAACGAGTTTGGATGGTCGCAACGCATAGAAAAATGAAATCCATATTGAGAACCAGAGGAAATGATGAACTGTCTGTCTCTCTTTCTTCGCTATGAGCAAAATTCTAGCATGCACAGCCGTCTCTGTCGTTCTCGATGTGGATATTGATGGGGTCAGAGAAGTCGCCGCTGAATTCCTCCGATTCTTCTTGGGCGAGAGCATTTCTTGCAATGACTAGAAACGACTTAATATACTTCCTGTTGATATTAAGGGGGAAAGGGGAACATACCCTCAAATGCTTGCTCTACGTTAATAGCTTCCTTTGCGCTGGTCTCGAAATAGGGAATTCCTCCTTTGGATTGGCAGAAAGTCATAGCTCGTTTCGAGGATATCTATTTATTCATTAGCTGATATTCACCTTTGAGTTCATACATTCTTGACTTACCACTCTCTTGTTCTCTTCCACATCAATCTTGTTGCCTAGCACGACCTAAATCACGCACTTAGCACACTTATCCAGTCTCCCACTTCCGCAATGAATCAAACTTACGAATGGGAAGCTATCAGGATCTCTCGGCGAAGCTTGTATCAGGAACTCGTCTCTCCAGCTGTCAAGCGTATCGAAACTCTTGGAATTGTTGACATCGTAGACCAGTACGCAACAGTCGGCACCTCTGTAGAACGCAACGCCTAAAGATTGGAACCTCTCTTGTCCAGCCGTATCCCAGAGCTAAATATCCAATCAGCAATATATTCCAATACAATCCCTCTTGTACTGAAGCCATACCTGCATAGTGACCAGTCGATCATCAACCAACACTTCCTTTGTCAAGAAATCCGCCCCAATTGTCGCCTTGTAACTTGCGCTGAACTTCTTGTTGACCTGTCCCGGTATCAGTCCTCATTCCCATACCAGGCTTCCATCTGCGGGTGTCCAGAGGAAGCTCTAGCCGCAATACGTACATATTGGTTCATCAAACTCGTCTTGCCTACACCGCTATCGCCCAGGATGATGACCTATACCACACTTAGCATTCCGAATCTTCTCGTAATATGAGTACCGGGCCTTCAAACCTTAAGCAAAACCTTCTTTCTAGACGCCATTGCGAAGAGAGGCTGGAAGACAGTAAGTGGTAGTGTTGATGCGCGATAACGAGAGCCCTCGCCTCCTCAACTGTAAACAAACGGTCCGAAAGGAACGACAAATTCGATTTGCGTGAAACCTGTGAAAGACTGTATTCGGTTTGCGTGTGTGTGAGGGAACAAGAGCTAAGCTATTGATGTTCGGCGTTGATCTGGTCGTTGGAGAGAGAGGCTGGAGAAGCAGCTGCAGCGAGCACACCTCAGCATACCTCATTCCCGCTAGCGCCCCAGAGCTCCAGCCTATCGTGTGACGAGCCCAAACCAGGCTCTCTAACCTGCAGCCTTGGACATTGTCACAAGTTCGATAGCGAATAATCAGAGTTCAGCGTTTCTTACATTTCAAACTTTTGGATCTCTTCTTTTCTCTTTCATGAATAATGATGTAGCGTTTCTCACTCGAACGATTTGCACAATAACGAGAATCATGACTTCATGGCGCGATGAATATATCCAAGCTCTACAAGATCGCGATGTCCGAGAGCAAGCAAGCTATCAGAAGCTGGATGCCGATTTGATAGCAGCTTGTAAGATCCCAACTCATACCCAAAATCCCCCAAAATTATACTAATCTCCATCACAGTCACCAATCTCCTCGACCGCACCGCCGAACTCGAAGCCGACAAAGCCTCCAACCTGTGGTCCTCCCCGCCTCAACCCCCCGACTCCAAAGCCCGAGACTCCCCTCAACCAACAGGAACAAACGATGGCACGGGACAGCTAAGACGGGACCTCGCAGAAGCGTTACGGTCGAATGGGCAGCTGCAGACTCGGGTCAGGAATGCGGAGGCTGAGCTGGTGAAACTGCGAGCGAAGAGCAGGGCGGAGACGAAACAGGTTGAGGAATTGTCTCGAGAGAGGGCCTACCTTGCGCAGAAGCTTAAGGATCGGGATGAGGAGCTGAGGGGAAAGACGAAGTTACTTGATGTAGGCGCTGCGTGGTTGGTAAGACGGGCTTTTTGCTAATCGAGGCCAGGACGTTCATGATGAGGTTATCTCGCTCAACTTGCAGCTAAATATGTCGGAGCAGAAGGTCAAGGATCTGAAGGGTGAGAACAAGGAACTCATTGATCGGTGGATGGCGAGGAAGGGGAGAGAGGCAGAAGAGATGAATAGAGCATTTGAGGAAAGATGAGACTTGGGTATCAATGCCATTGATCGCTTCGCTATCTAACATCTACCGTAATGCTCGCTTATGTGAGTACTTTACATTCTATTCATCATTTCTCATCCCGTCATCGCTCTATTTCCAGATTCCAGAAAACAATGTAACAATCGCTAATAAAGAGCCAGACAAGCAGATTATTGGCCGTTGGCTGCACGCATCCTAGTAAGATGCGCTGTATCCTTGGTAGCAATATAGTAATTCCCACCACCACCTGTCCAGCTCACATCCAGAGGGCCAAAGCGATAAGGGCTTTCGGGAGTATTTTGAATGAGATTGGCTGAATCCTGGTGGTTTCGAGCGCTGCCGGTCGCAAAAGACTGCAACGAAATAATGTGACATCCGTCCTTCAGGTCGAGAAACAGATCTCTCAGGATCCTATTTGTTTCTGCCCCAAACACAGCGTTGTTGACGAGTACAACGTCTGCCCTCTTCAGAACGTCAATTATATCGGAATCTATCAAGAAATCGCCTTTCTTGAGCTTAACTTCACCAGTTTTGAGCCCCCAGAGACGGCAGCGAGCTTTGAACTCTGCCTCTTGCTTCGCCGCCAGCCTACAAGCATTCTCCATGTTCTCGCAACCCCAGCTTTCGCAACCAAATTCTAGAGCTGCTTGCAAAACAACGTTTCCAACTCCTGAGCCTAAGTCGACGAAGACCTGGTCAGACTTAAGCCTGCACTTCTCCAGAACTGTATGGACAAAGGGCGAGAGGAGCTCTCCGTAGACTCCATCCGATCCTGCTTTATATTCCCGGAGTTCATCCACATTTGGCGAGACAGCTCGGTCGTAAACTTGCTGTAGAATGAATTGAACCATCTCCAAGGGCAGATGGTGCAACTCGTCCAAGTTCTTGGCGAGAGCTCCTTCTTGTAGAAGACTCGTCATGGTTGCGTTGTAGAAATCCACCGCCTTCTTGAAGTCTCTCAGTAGACTTACGTCCACTTTCTTCGTTTTATTGGATGTTATGGCATTTTGAGCTTTCTGCAACCTTCTAATGACACCAGTGCCGGTCTGTGTAAATACCTCTGCCTGCTTCTTCGTCAAGTAGACGTCCCTAACGATCCTAGCAACATTGATGATCTCTTCTAGCGAATCGATTTTGTCTTTGCCAAAGTCTAAGTAAAATCTTAAAAAGACATGTCAGCTGAGCCGTATTCAAGTTTTGTCTAAGAGCACATTACATACCTTTCAAGCTGAGATGCACTCGGATACTTCAACTTGACAGTGACATTGTCTGAAGATGCGCTGGATGACTTGTTACACAGATCCGCCGCATGAATCATTTCGAAACTTGTACCCATTTCTTCCGAGAAAGCTTTCCGAGAGCGAAGCTGGCGGCTTTTATCCTCCGGTAAATTTGTCTTCTGCCTCTTGAAATACTTGCTGTCGTTGAGATCGATACTGGAATCGCTACCCTCGTCGCTTGAATCATACATGATAGGCATCTCGTTGGGAGAGAGTTGTCTAGTAGCTTTGCGCTTCGGAGGTCGCAAAGAGGAATATTCGTTCAGGTCGGAGGAGGGTGTTGCAGGTGTTGCTGGACTGGCAGCTGCAGAAGATGGCGAAGCCCGAGCAGATGACTCTCGAGACGGCAAAGGTCTTTGGGGAATTTGGTGTCTTGCTCTCTCAACGGAAGGGAGGGGTGCTGGTTTCTTCTCTGTCTGAATTCGAACGGTGGAAACCACGCCCTTCCTGCGCTGGATCCCAGACTTGACGCCACCAAACATCGATTGTGGTTCTGTGTTAATGATTTTGCTGAGATGATAGATACTGCGCAATGCAAGTGTCCAAAAATATAACGAGTGTGGTTGTAAAGGATATGTTGAATTTTTTGTTTTGTAAGTACGGAGATGGAGTGTTGACTGTCGGTCGAGATCCTGCAGCCTTGCCATCCGCATGACGCTAAAACCAAACAGGGAGGGGAGGGGCAATTGCGACCCCTGTAAGGTCACGCGCAAACTCAAAAAGGGGTCTCGAAGTCGCTTCTGTCCTCCATCGCGTGTGAAGCTTGTTTCTCTAGAGTTACTTTAGAGATCTGTTTGTATACAAGAAAGCACAACTACAACCAATTGTTGGCTTTGTCACTTCGATGATGGTGAGATGTATCCAGTAGTGTTTATCTGGGTATCATTCTTGCAAACTTCAAATCTACGCCATCTCAACGCCAAATCTCGCTCCTCTAAGGACCCTGTTGTATACCATTCAATCCAGCCAGCGCCGACCCGTTGCTCATATCCTTTAATTCATTAACCTCCTCATAGCTTAGAACGGACTGCCTCGAGTCGGTACTTCACATCCTTGAGGACTTTCGTCGCCGGTTTCCAATCATCGAATTGCTTCAGCAATTGCGTTGTTTCCTGATCAAGTTCCGTCTTGACAAAGTCTTCCTCTAACAGCCCACGCATGATCCATGGAAGCACATACGGGTTGGCGTTCGTGGGAATCTCGTATTTCTTGATATCGAGTGGGACGTCGCCTACCGATGTAGTCTCCAAAGCGTACTCGACCGCAAGACTACCAGAATCAGTCACGGCCCACCAGTCAATCTAGACGTCTATAGACTTACTCATAAACATTTCCATCATCGTAGAGCCGGGAGTGACCTTCACCAGTATAAAGGCTGCCTGCTAGAGGTGCCGAGAGTTCTCGAATCAACCCGTGATCAGAAACACCTAGATTCCGCAACTTCAATGCGAAGCCAACGAGATGTGAGAGGCTGCATTGTTGTCAGTGGCTGAGTCCTAGATTGAATATAGACGCAACTCACAAGTCTGGAGCATGTATTCGACCATCCACAAATACAGCTCTGAATATGTAGGGGTGGCTCACGGTGGAAAATATTGATGACTGCCATCTGTTAGTAATGGACATTATGAGGCCAAGGAAGTTGCTAACCTCCATAGACACCAACTGGTCATCAATTGATCCACAGTAGGTGATCCTGACACCATACTTCACCGCGACTTTCAGAGAATCCTCGTATCTCTTGGATACAGTACTTTCTGGATTTGCAAACTCAAAAAGCTCACCAGCGGAGCCACTAAACAGCCTTGACTTGTAATCGGCAAATGGACCTAGGGAAACTCCTGCCATGGCACAAATACCAATTTTTCCAGTCGAAACAACCCCAAATTCGATCAACTTGGCCACGAGCATTATGGCGACCGGCACCCCTTGTGAGTGGCAAGCGATTAAGACAAAGTCTGCCTTCCGAACATGGTCAATCCAGTTAAGAAGTAGTTTCCAAAGATTGTCAACACGCTCGGCAATCTTCCCCTCGCCCTCAAGCGCAACTTTTTCTATTTCACAATCCAAAGATCCATTTTTATCGGCCCATCTTCGAATCGCGTCAGATGCGTGATTTGCGAAACGAATTGAAGTCCCCGTTGGCTGTCCTATAACTGTCCTAAGGAGAGGTGCCGGGAAGAGGCCATGAATTCCGATAGCTAGAGCTTTCTTGATTTTGGGAGCCTCCTTGGTTAAAAATACATGTTTCACGGGCTGTTGATGGCCATGCAGGATCAGACGGGTTATCTGCTGGAGAATAGACGGATTTTCAACGAGTCTATAAGTGCTTCTCACCGAGGGAATGAGCAGATTTGGGGGCGTTTGCTTTCCGGGTGCTGGGCTAGGCGAAGATGTGGCTTTCGAGGATTCCGTTTGAGTGGCCTTCAGTGTAGGCTCATCAACCTCAGTCGATTGTGGTCGACTCCTTTTACTTGATTTTGCCTTCTTATTATCTTTGATGGTCGCAGTCTTTGCAAGTTCTGGTTTGGTTTCTGACGCTTCCCCTGTTACGGCAAGCTCGCCTGGTTCCGTGGGCTTCTCTGGAAGTTTGGATGCCTTTTTAGTTGGCTCGGTAGACCAAAATGCCCAACTCGATCCCGCTACTGGAACAGTCTGTTCTGATTCAGTTGGTGCACCCGGAACTGACGGCGGAGCATCTTCCATGACTGTGTCTTGGTCGTTCTCGGGGAGTTTGACAGGAAGTTCTTGCTTCGGCTCCTCTGCAGCAGTTGATGGTGCCGCCGTCGACCATAACCCAAACCATGACGAAGCTGGGGGTGGTACAACAGGTTTTGAGTCTTCTGCCATTGGAGTAGTTGATGAAGGCGCTTCTGCTGTCTCAGAAGCTTGCTCCTCGACGACAGGAGGTTTGTTATCAGCTACCTCTACTGCCTCGGAGGCTTTTGGTGGTACACTCGAGGCTTCAAGATTTGGTCTGCTAAGCCATGAACCTAGCCAGCCAGAAGAGGTAACTGGTCTGACAGTGTCTTTCTCGGCCTGGGGCGGGCTTTGAATACCGGGAGCTTCTGCTTGTGCCTTCGTCAGGTCGTTCCCGGTGGGAAGCTCTCCATCTGAAGTTTTCGGATCCACTTTGTTGTCATCCTTGCCTGCCAAAGTATCTGAATCCAACGTTCCACCCATAGTGATGTCCAGAGTCTCCTTACTCTTTCCAAGGTACATAGATGGTGGTCTAGCCGCTGTCACGGTCGGGGACTTCTTTGGCTCGTAGCGACTCAGGTCAACAGTCGAAGAGTTTGTGGGCTTATCTGCCAATATGGATTCTCTGGCTACTTGGGTTGAAGCGGTCGACTTTCGAGGCCATGTTCCGTACCAGCTTCCCTTCGTATTGAGCTACATGCTTGTGAGTATCGATTGACGGTTTCTTATCTGGAGACATACCGGTTTCGACGAACTAGTCTCGGCTTTGACATTCCTCAAGGCAGTCGGTGCATCTTCTTGCTTATCTGAGGCATCTTTGGGCGTATCGGGAACTGGTGTCGAGGGTTTTGTCACCGAAGAGCTGTCCTCCACCTGTGGCAACGTTGGGGCACTTCCAGCCACTGTTTCTTCCACACTTGGAGGCTTCGTTCGTGCTCGTTTGGATTTTCGTAATGGTCCCATTAAATAAGATGACACGCGCAGATTTAGATCCACGCAGAGCGAACGATGAAATGAAATGGTCGTTGCAGAATAGGTATTATTCCCAACTGAGGCAACTCTTGTGTGTTGATGTCGCGGGGCTTGTGACATCAGGCTGCCAAGTCGAGGCGCTAACATAAACACTTAGTGGCTGGGACTCAGTTGAATGAATATTGATACCGCAATACTGCAAATTTCAAGACAACAGGTAGTCGACAGATAATATGTTTATTTCAAACTTTACGGTAATGAAATGGAAATGTAAACTGATATGACTTTGCTGGCCATATAAAAGCAGTCAGCGACATCATTTCGATGTGGGCAACAGCAAGGTAACACAACCAGAACGAGATTATTATACCTAGAAATCCAAACTAGCTGCACAACATCTCATGAACATGATGACTGTGTAGTCATATAACATGCGGATTTCACCATTTTGAGCAATTCGAGTTTTCTACATGAGCCTCATGAGGTCTCTCACACTTCCGTTGTCCAAACCAAGCTGCTCTCGACAAGGCCGGCGAGACCCTTGTCAGTCGGCCGCACTAGCCGATCCCCGCCAAAAAGTTCTCAGAGAAGCTCTAAAAATTCGTGAAGTTGAAGAATCGCATGCAGGCCAAAGACCCTCTAACAATTATTCCAACAGCCACGTCGGTCGTACACCATGGCGCCGATTGATAAAAAGAGAAAGAGTGGTCCAACCAACGAGTCGTTTGCCCGATCACGAAATCCTACGGACGGAGAAAGTCGACCTTCCAAAAGACCAAGAGCGGAGGAGCAAGAAGGAGAGAAACCGACGAAGGCAAAGATCCCACATGCCCCGAAGATATCACAAGTGCGGGATGAAGATGCTGCATTTCCTCGAGGTGGCGCAAGTCTTTTGACACCATTAGAGCACAAGCAAATTCAAATTGAAGCAACTCGGGATGTTTTATTCGAGCAGGGCACAAAATCTTCAAAAGTCGACGAAGCTGGGGAGGATGGCGAAAGTGCCAAAAAGAGGAAGCATAAGACAAAGTCGAAGGATAAAGGGAGAGGAAAGAAGGGCGAGGAGGCTACCGAAGCCGACGAAGAGGATGTCAGAATTGAGGGCTTGAGTTACAAGGTACTTCCTAATGCGACTTTGACAATATTTCCCTTCTAACCAGTCCGTAGCGAATAGTTGCAGGTTCATTGGTACTCGGACAAGTCTCCCAAATCAACGATCTTGATATTGCCCTTTCGTTACCGAATAATCTTACTGGTTATGTACCAATTACTTCTATTTCCGACAAAATTACACAGAGGATCGAGGCGATTGCTGCAGATGAAGGAAACGACGAGGAGACGGAACTGGAAGATGTAGACTTGAAGAAACTATTCACAATTGGTCAATACCTTCGAGCTTACGTCGTTTCGACCAAAGACGATGAGGCGGCAGCAACTGGCAAGGCAAAGAGGCACATTGAACTATCACTTAGGCCACAACAGTCCAATAGTTCTATGGCTTCGCAGAATGTCGTCGCCAACAATACGCTCATGGCATCCGTGGCTAGTGTAGAAGACCATGGTCTCGTTATGGACCTCGGCCTGACGGATCCAGACATCAAAGGATTCATGTCATCGAAAGACGTTGGTTATGGAGTGGACATTTCAGGCATTCAAGAGGGTGCCGTTTTCTTATGCACGATTACTGGACTTAATTCCAACGGCAAAACTGTCAAGTTATGTTGCGATGCGGCCAAAGTTGCACACCCGAAGAAACCAAACTATCTTTCCGAAGCGCCAACTATCGACGCATTTCTACCTGGTACTGCCATTGAAATACTGGTGGCAGACATCACTCCGAGAGGAATATCCGGGAAGGTCATGGGTATGCTCGACGTAACTGCTGACCTGATGCATTCAGGTGCTGGCGCTGACGGGAAGGACCTTGAGAAAAAATACAAAATCGGCACCAAAATAAAGGGAAGAGTCATCTGCACCTTTCCCAATGCCCAGCCTGCGAAATTGGGCATTTCATTGCTTGATCACGTTATGTGGCTCTCGTCTCAACATGCCATACAAGAAAAAGAGAAGAAAAATCCTTTAGACATCTTGCCCGTATCTTCCATCGTAGAAGAAGCCACAGTTACGAAGGTGGAACCTGGAATGGGCCTCTTCGTTGACCTGGGTCTGAAAGGTGTTTCGGGATTCGTGCACATTTCAAGAGTCAAGGATGGAAAGATCGAGACCCTTTCAGAAACTACTGGACACTTCAAGACTGGTTCGAAGCACCGAGCAAGAGTTATTGGATATAATCCGCTTGACGGAATTTACCTCGTCTCACTAGAGGAGTCGATCCTCGCGCAACCTTTCCTCCGAATCGAAGATGTGCCGATTGGCGCAGTGGTCAAAGGCAAAGTTGAGAAGATCGTTGTGAATGAAAGGGGTGTGGGAGGCGTGCTGCTGAATCTTGCAGAGGGCATCACAGGTCTCGTGTCAGAAGCGCACATGTCAGATGTCCAGCTTCTTCACCCTGAAAAGAAGTTCAAGGAAGGCTCTACTGTGACAGCCAGAGTCTTGTCAACAGATCCAGGAAAGCGACATATCCGCCTCACGCTGAAGAAAACCTTGGTAAATTCGGATGCGACAATATTCGTATCCTACGATGACATTGCAATTGGCATGCAGAGTCCTGGTACAATAATCAACATCCTCCCGAATGGTGCCGTTGTTCAGTTCTACGGATCGATCCGTGGCTTCCTTCCTGTGGCCGAAATGAGCGAGGCATACATTAAAGATCCAAGCCAGCACTTCCGTGTTGGGCAGGTGGTGAATGTTCACGTTCTGAACGTTGATCCTGAAGAAGAAAAGTTGACTGTATCTTGCAAAGACCCTTCATCATTTGGCCTTGCTCAGCAAGCTGTTATGAAGAAATTGAAGGTAGGCGAGACTGTATCTGCTGTCGTTACCGAGAAGTTGAACGACAGCATAACCCTTGATCTTCAAGGTCTTCGCGCCAGTCTCGCTGTGTCTCATCTCACCGATGGCTCTCCTCAAAAGAATGCATCTGCAATGAAGAAAATCCGTGTCGGACAAACTTTGACGGATCTTCTGGTCCTTGAAAAGAACGAGTCTAAGCGATTTATTGTTTTGACAAACAAGCCAAGTCTTATTGCCGACGCCAAAGCCTCGCTTCTTTTGAGAACTTTCGAGGATGTGAAGGAGAATAAAGTTGTCCATGGCTTTGTCAGAAACATTACTCTTACCGGAGTCTTTGTTCAATTTGCAAGTGGTCTTACAGGATTACTTCCAAAGGTCAAATTGTCCGAGGATGCAATTCGCCTCCCAGACTTCGGTCTGAAGAAGGCGCAGACACTCAAAGTCAAAATCGTCAGAGTCGACCATGGACAAAGGAATTTCCAACTATCTATGATAGATGCTGCTGCCGCTGCACCCAAAGAGTCATCAGAGAAGCCTGCCCCTTCTATCGCCATCAACCAGGAAGCAATGAACCCAGTTGACACGACGCTCAAGAGTCTCGATGACCTGACGTTAGGCAGATTGACAAAAGCCAAGATTGTCTCCATCAAGGATACACAAATCAACGTTCAGCTTGCAGACAATATCCAAGGCCGGATAGATGTTTCCCAGATCTTTGATTCATGGGATGAGATAAAAGATCGCAAGCGGCCACTTCGCTCATTCTCACCCAAGCAAATACTCAATGTTCGTGTTCTGGGTATTCACGATGCGCGAAACCACCGATTCTTACCGATATCGCATCGATCAGGCAAGACTCTGGTATTCGAGCTATCTGCGAAGCCAAGCGACCAGACCAGCAAAATCCAGGAACCGCTTACGCTTGAGCAGGTCAAGTCCGGATCGTCCTGGATTGCGTATGTCAACAACATCCAAGAGAGCTATGTCTGGGTGAATCTCTCTCCGAATGTACGCGGTCGGATCCTTGCTCTGGATATTTCAGACGACGTGTCCAAATTGAAGGATCTGGAGTCAAATTTTCCTGTCGGATCAGCCATCCGAGTTCATGTTAAGCATGTTGATGCTGCGAACAATCGCCTTGATCTTTCTGCTCGTTCGGCACAATCATCCGAGCCACTGACCCTGAAGAGCCTGAGCAAGGGAATGGTCGTACCTGGAAAGGTCACAAAAACCACCGAGAGGCATATCATGGTCCAACTCAGCGAGAGTCTATCGGCACCTGTCAATCTGACCGATTTGGCAGACGACTACTCGGAAGCGGACCCTACCAAGTATTCGAAGAATGAGATTGTGCGAGTTTGTGTCACCGATATCGATCTACCGAATAAGAAGATCAGGCTATCAACGCGACCTTCCAGAATCTTGAACTCGTCCCTCGATGTGAAAGATCCGGAGATATCATCGGCATCTCAGTTGAAGCCGAATGATATCGTACGTGGTTTCGTTAGCAATGTTTCTGATCGTGGCTTGTTCATCAACTTGGGTGGGAATGTCACTGCCTGGGTTCGTGTGGCTGAGCTCTCGGACTCCTACATTAAGGAATGGCAGAACGAGTTCGAGGTCGATCAGCTTGTCAAAGGAAAGGTGACACTGGTCGATTCAGCGAAGAATCACGTCCAGATGAGTCTAAAGGCCTCCGTCATTGACAAGGACTATGTTGCTCCGCTCGGCTTCCACGATCTCAAGACTGGCCAAATTGTCACGGGCAAGGTCAGAAAAGTGGAGGATTACGGTGTGTTCATTGTGATCGATGGATCGAACAACCTCAGCGGACTCTGTCATCAGTCTCAAATGGCGGACAAGAACCGAGTTGTTGACGTCAAGAAGCTTTACGAGGAGGGCGATGTTGTCAGAGCAAAGATCCTGAATCTTGATCGGGAGAAGAAGCGAATCAGCTTCGGGCTCAAGGCATCGTACTTCGATGATGGCATTGAGTCCGGGGATGACAGCGAGGACGAAGATCTCGGTGAAATGCAAGGCGTCAAGATATCCGGAGACTCGAGTGAGGAAGACGGGGAGGATGATGGCGGCATTGATTTGGACGACGTCGAGAGCATTGGCAGCGATGATGATCAAGCTGGGGAGGAGTCAGACGAAGACATGCCAGATGTGGATGATGCCGGTGTGCCAGCTCTTAGCGCAGGAGGATTCGACTGGTCAGCCAACGTCCTCGACGAGGTAGATAATCAATCAGAGGCCGGATCTGATAACGAAGGCGCCGATGAGAAGCCCAAGAAGAAGAAGCGCAGGAAGGCCGAGATCACAGTGGATCGAACTGGCGACCTTGACGCAAATGGCCCACAATCCGTCAGCGACTTTGAGCGTCTTCTCCTAGGGCAACCAGACTCCTCCGCCCTTTGGATTCAATATATGGCATTCCAGATGCAGCTCAGCGAACTCAGCAAAGCAAGAGATGTAGCGGAGCGTGCGATCAAGACAATCAACATCCGCGAAGAGACTGAAAAGATGAATGTTTGGATTGCGCTGCTCAATCTGGAGAACGCATATGGTACCGATGAGACGGTCGAGGAAGTCTTCAAGCGAGCGTGCCAATACAACGATGCACAAGAGATCCATGAAAGGCTTACTAGTATCTACATCCAGTCTGGCAAGCACAGCGTAAGCTCTCACTCCCCAAATACAATTCTGTAGAAGAGCATGACTAACAACCTCGCAGAAAGCCGACGATCTCTTCCAAGTCCTAATCAAGAAGTTCTCTCAATCTCCCACCGTCTGGACCAACTACGCCCACTTCCTCCTCACCACACTCTCCTCCCCCGACCGCTCTCGCGCCCTCCTCTCCCGTGCCAAACAATCCCTCCCACCACACACCCACATCGCTCTAACCCTCAAATTCGCCTCCCTAGAATTCCACTCCGCAGCCGGCTCCCCCGAACGCGGCCGCACCATGTTCGAAGCCCTACTCACCACCTTCCCCAAACGTCTCGACATCTGGAACCAGTTGCTAGATCTGGAGACCGCACAGGGTGATAAAGATGTTATCAGAGGCGTGTTTGAGCGTATGGTTAAGACGAATAAGGCGCTGAAGCCCAAGCAGGCGGTGGCGTGGTTTAGGAGGTGGAGTGAGTGGGAGGAGAAGAATGGGGATAAGAAGAGTAAGGAGAAGGTTCTTGCGAAGACGCAGGAGTGGGTTACTGCTGCGGCGGCGAGGAAGGAGAAGGCGAAGGGTGGGGATGAGGAGTAAGAGAGATTAGTAGTGAAGGGAAGATGGTGTTTTGCATAGCATGGAGTAAGGGAGATAAAAGCATCGACGCATGCCCATGATGGGCTTTTCCTTTGGTAGAAAGTACTGTATGCTAAATAAATTATGACGAGTTCCGTTTGATGGACAAGTGACTGCCTTATTTGTCGTTCTCTGTGCATGTGCTGTAGTCCATGGTGGAATCTAGTTCATGCTTTCAGGATTGTCCCCACTTTGTAAGTGGTGTCGTCACCGCCTCGCACAATGAAAAGGGGATGAGTGCAATCTCGAGGGATACCGTGCTTCCAGTGAAATTGGGCCTCCCATCTTCAGATCCCTCACGTGTCAATCGATAGACACTTATTCATTATCTTGTGACCGTATTGTATTATTGCAAGCAAGCGCAGGGGCTGTGCCGTTGTTCATCGAGATGTCAAAAAATATCTTTCAGACTAGTCTGTTTGCCTCTCAATACATTCGCTTCCAAACCACTCAAGCTTTAATACGCAACCATCTCCGTCAAACCCTCCAACTCCCTCTGGAAGTTCCTATGCTGACTCACGTTAAACGCAAACGCATCCAAGAACCCCTTCGCCCCCTTCACCATCTTCAGCACCCCCTCACCACCAGACACCCCACCACTAGTAACCACACCATAGCAATCAACCACAGCAGCCTCCTCATTCCCCGTCGCGAACACCATACCCTCAATACCTACCGCAGTGCGGACTAGACCGACCGCCTCACCAGTCGCACCAATAGCCTTACAGTGACCAAACGCCTCCCTGATCCAATGCACGACGCGACCTTGCTTAGCAAGTGTCGGAATGTGCTCGCCACCTGGGATATACAACGCATCAAACAGCGTCGACCGCATACCCTCGAAGTGATGTTCAGGCGTGACGCTCTTGCCACCCGCGCTCTTGACAGGCTGTCGCTTAGGCCCGATAGTAAACACCATCGCACCCGCTGCACTCAACGCACCTTTCACAGTCTCGTACTCGATGTAGTTAAAGCCATCAGCGACGAGGATAGCGATGTTGCGCGTGGCGATCGTGGGTGTGAGACCTTGCGCTTCGGGCGTGAAGTCGAATTGGCTGAGACCTTTCATGGTCTTGCCGTGGTTGGGACGGCCTGCTTTCGTAGGCGTTGGGGCGCCGGCTTTGACGGCTACGGCTTGTGCGAGGTCGAGAGAGATATCAGTGAGACGGGTGATCATCCTCTCGTAGACGATTGGGTCATCGCAGTGGTCGAGCTCAAAGCTTAGAGCGGCGATCAGATGCGCTTTCTCGATTGGTGTTATTGAATTCCAGAATGTCTGGGCTTGCGAGTAGTGCTCGCTGAACTTGACAGAGAGGAGTCGCTGTTTCATGGCAACGATCTTCTCCGGATAGTCGACGTAGGCGCCTTGGGCTGCGGAGGCGGGTGGGATCACGGAGTGCCGGTTTGGCCAGTAGTTCATTTTGCCTTTGGTGATTCTTTGGCGGTGCTGGCCATCACGATGATTGTTCATAACGGGACAGACTGGACGATTGATGGGTATCTCTTGCCAGTTCACGCCGAGGCGGGAGAGTTGCGTATCGAAGTATGAGAAGTTCCGGCCTTGGAGCAGAGGGTCATCAGAGAATCCGATTCCGGGAACCATGTGCGCAGTACAGAAAGCGACTTGTTCTGTCTGCGGGAAGTACTCGTCAACGTTCTTGTTGAGCTGTAGCTCGCCGATGTATCTGATAGGCAAGAGCTCTTCCGGCCAGACTTTGGTAGCATCCAAAATATCGAAATCAAACTCGTCTTGACGGGACTCGGGGCAAACTTGGATGCCAAATCTCCATGTTGGGAAGACACCGTTGTCGATGGCGGTGTAGAGATCTTTGCGGTGAAAGTCGGGATCTTGACCAGCAATTTTGAGAGCCTCGTCCCAGACCAAGGAATGGACACCAAGTGTTGGCGTGAAATGGAATTTGACGAAGGAGCGAACACCCTCTGCATTGATCAGAGTGTAGGTGTTGACGCCAAAACCTTGCATCATACGGTAACTTCTGGGAATACCACGGTCACTCATAGCCCACATAAACATATGTGTAGCTTCGGTGTGCAAGAATTGGAAGTCCCAGAAGTTGTTGTGTGCAGTCTGTGCTTGTGGGACTTCATTGTCGGGTTCAGGTTCTATTTCATAATCAGCTGAGTGTCTCAAATCAATCATTCCATGCGATTAAACTTACTGCCAGCGTGGATAACATCCGGGAATTTCATAGCATCTTGGATGAAGAAGACCGGAATGTCGTTTCCAACGATATCCCAATTTCCCTCTTCCGTGTAGAACTTGACGGCAAAGCCTCTAACATCTCTGACCGAGTCTGCACTTCCTCTTGAGCCCAAGACAGTGGAGAAACGCACGAACACAGGCGTGTTCCGCGATTTGTCAGTGAGAATACCAGCAGACGTAACATCTTCTGCACTCTCATAGAGCTTGAAGTTACCGAACGCTCCCGCACCTCTGGCATGTACGACTCTCTCGGGGATACGTTCATGGTCGAACTTCATAATCTGTGGCGTGTTAGCTTTGCCACATCAAGACCTGAGCAAGCAAACCTTTTCTCTGCCATGGTTATCCTCTAGTAAAGCTGGGCCCTGACGGTCGCCAGTTGATGCGTGAAGCCAATTATCATGACTATTCTGCTTGACTCCAAAATCGCTGGTGAGGAAGTCATTCTTGGTGGGGTCGATGGTGTTCTGCTTCATATCTGTGATTTTTTTGTTGCTACCAATAGCTCCGGAGACTGCTTCTCCGGCCTTCTCGACTGCGCCGCCAAGAACTGATTGCATCTTGAAATCGATTTGTTTTATTTTCAAGAGAGATATTGATTGTGAGAGTGACCAGAAAGATGGAGGCCCAGGAAGGAGGGGAAGTCGAAAGTTATGAGATATATCATGGAGGGGTACCTGGATATCTCGCTTGCTTTGTTTGGCCGACGAAGCAAAACGAGTGACGTTAGCCCCACCTGCCATTCACAATATTATATTGACGTATTCGCACGACATGCCTCCATTTTGAGGCAGGGCCCCGGTTCCGAAGCAGAACCTAGATTCGAATTGACAGAGTCAAGTAAGACACAAAAACATTCCCGCCAATTAGACAGCTTCTGTTACTCCATGTTTGGAATCAGAATCCATTCATTGGAGCTTGAGAGCTAGGGACGGAGCATTGCCGTGAACGGTGCATGGGAAGCAAGGCGTGAGTTCGACAAGTTGCATCTGATAGGCAGGTTCCGTTCGATGGATCTTTCCCAATTGGAAGTGGACGGCAGATAGGAACAGGTACAAGGTGGAGCTAAGCTCCGGGCTGGGATTACGTCGTGGGTTTTTGGAACGGAGCGGGGTCCTGAAGCTGAGAATGTTGGCAACTTGGGCGAGTATAGCGGAGCATCGGCTCGTTGGATTGGTGCTCACCTCTGTAGCTTATTATCGGATTGGATATAGCAAGGTTGTGTTTTCATAGCATCTTGATTTGCAAGCACCGGAGAAACATAAGAACTGAGGTTACACGAAAGGGATGACGTCGTCACGTTAGACATTGCCGAGAGTGAGATGTCACGTGTAAGGCGATCGTTCCTAATTAATGGCGATTGGACTGGAGAATGGAAACCTAGCACAGTTGAGTCCCAAATATTTTCCATCTGTTTCTGGAGTGCAATGATGGGTAAGATTAATGTTTGTTTACAGCAGTAGCTCAGCCTCATTTTAGGTAAGCGAGGAGGCTAGCCACGCTTCTATGATCCTACGGCACTCCAAGTTTCCCGAAATCGTTGAATAGAAGTATCATATTGCCCCTCAGTCATGATTAAATACTCCTCAACCTGTTCAAGGACAGAGTTGAAACGCCTTGGCCTTCTACCCTGTTACCTCATGAATATTTGCATTTCCAACCTTATAACACGACCAGAATGCCACCTAACCACGGCCACCTGTACCGAAACCTCCACCTCTTCAATGAAGGAATGCTTCAAACCGTCAAAACATAAGTCGACAACCGATTTCCGGCTCCACAGTACTCCAAAGCATTACCCGGACACAAGAAACTGCAATCGGCGTGAGGGACAGTGACGCTACCGACCTGGAACTCATTACCGCAATAACCTGAGGGAGCTGTCAGCACTTTACTCTTGATAATCACAGGTCATCGATCCCATGGAAGAGGTAGACTCACATTCAGCACCATACTCAACACCCCAGTACTTGAAGCCCGCACAATTAGACGCACACATCTCCAGCGTCATGGCCGTCTCGTTGAAGAAGAACCCTCCAGTCAGCGCCCTTACACCGGTAGCTTCGGTTTGGCAACCATTGTAGCTGTAGGCTCCAACAGTGGGCTTGATAGCGGGCGTGACTTGCGGAATAGCAGACGAAGTCGAGGTCTTCGTGCTTGAACTAGCTGGCTTCGATGTGCTGGACGCGGCTATGCTAGTCGAACTAGCAGGCTTGGTGGTAGATACGGAACTAGAAAATACTGGTGAGCTTGACGAACTGGCTTTTGACGACGATGAAGCGGGGTTTGACGTTGTGCTGGCTGGTTTTACAGTTGTCGATACTAAAACAGAGGCGCTTGAGGATACTAACCGGCTGCTTGAAGTGCTGGCAGAGCCCGTTCCGGCTTTTTGGTAGACTTGGAGGCGGTTTCCGGCGCCGCAATATTCGTATTGATCGCCAGCGCAGGTCATGGAACAATCTGCGTTAGGGACAAGGATGGACCCGGTTCCGAACTCATCGGCACACCAACATTCTCGACCTATATGAAATTAACATCTGTGCTGTCTGAATGTCGATTGTAGCTTTGGACATTCGAGAGCTGATATTCTAGAGGCTCGCTTACCGTATTCCATTCCAGCGTATTTGAATCCAGCGCAAGATGCCACACACGACTCGACGGTATTGGTATCGCTTGGAAAAGATGCAGCACTTAAAGCACGAACGCCGTTTCCTTCTGTGTAGCAGCCCAGATAGTTGTATCCACCTGCCGAGGGCACGATACGTAGCGTTGGGACCGCTGTCGAACTTGCCGATGTTGAGCTGACAGGCTTCGTCGTGCTTGTGCTTATTATTGCGCTGCTGGAGCTTGCTCGCGTCGACGAGGACTTTGACGTGTTAGTTGTGCTAGATCGAACCGTTGATGAGCTTCTTGAGCTTGAAGTTGAGACTCGAGACGACGACGTTGAGCTCGATCGTGACGAGGAAGTAGAACGAGATGTAGAAGAAGACCGAAGGGTTGAAGTCGACAGCCTAGAGCTGGACGTAGAAAGACGAGAAGATGAGGAACTCCTTGAACTTGAAACCGCCGTAGAAGAACGAGATAGAGAACTGCTTCGCGTGCTTGTTGTTGATACACGTGACGAAGAACTGGAACGTACGCTCGATGTTGACGATACTCGGCTGCTGCTACTGCTTGACATAGAGCCGAGTTTGTACAACTCTAATCTATTGCCTGCTCCGCAATATTCGCTCGCATCGCCTGGGCAGATGAAACTGCAGTCGAGTTGATTAGTAGCTGGGACGGACGTGACATCGAGTGTTTGACCGCAGTAGCCTGCAAGATGTTAGCAATGTCATCAAAAGGAAAGATCACCGCCGCAATCTTACACTCTCCACCATACTCGACTCCAAAATAGGCAGTTCCAGCACAGTTGGCAGCACAGATCTCAAGAGTCATGCCAACATAGTCGACATATTGTGCTCCTGACAAGGCTCTCACACCATTTCCTTCAGTGTAACACCCCTGCCTCACATAGCTACCAACCACGGGCTTGATGGCAAGAGTTGGCGTCGAGGTTGGTGCTGTTGAGGACCGCGATGACACGGATGAGCTGGGTCGGACGCTCGTTGCTGAACTTGTGGATTGGACTGAGCTGGACGACCTCGAGCTCGTTGCAGCTGATGTGAGTTTGTACAATTCCAGACTAATCATATTAGCAGATGTCGGTTTGAAAGGGTAGTCACATTTTACCGATTGCCAGCACCACAGTACTCGTTGGGGTTTCCAGGACAGATGAAGCTGCAGTCTCCTAGTGGTGCTTGTGTCGAAGAAGCCGCCAGTTCATTGCCGCAGTAACACTCTCCGTAATACTCGATTCCCCAGTAAACATATGCATCACATTTTGAAGCACACAACTCTGAGGTCATGTTTGCGTAATCAACGAAGGCAGCATCGGCAAGAGCTCTGACACCAGTTCCTTCAGTGAAACAACCTTGGAAAGAATATTTGCCGACAATTGGCTTGTGTACCGGCGCAGGAACAGCAGTTGAGGACATCGTTGACGATGCCCTTGAAGATGTTGAGGATTGCGAAGTTGACACCACAGAGCTGGAAGTGCTGCTTGGGGCAACTGTTCCGATAGGAGCACATGTTGCTCCAAGAGAGGCAGGGTCCTTGAAGTCATCGGCAAACAAACCACTGCTGACTCCGTACTTCGTTCCAGCGGCGGAGGCAATGGTAGAGCTACCACTGTAGATGGAATATGGCCCAATGGTTGCTCCCTTCACCATGGTGACGGTGGCGTTGGCCAAAGCTGGGACGGGGACGCCTCCGGTTCGGGCGACCTTTTGGCTGACACCTAGAGAGACTGGAGAAGTGATACCTGTGCGGACGGCAGCGACGACAGTGAGGTTGGTACCACTTAGACAACTTTGAGGAGCCAAGGCGATGACGGAGTCCTGAATGGGGAAACCGGCACCATTATTGGCGTAGGTCGTCGAAAGTCCTCCTGTGCCTACAACAACGACAGTGAATGACGAGATAGACGTTGTGGCTGGAATATTGGCGCTGAAGCCGTAGAACTAATTCAATCAGCAATTGAGACACATATCAAGGAGTAGTTCATACCGTGAAGCTATCATCGAAACCAGTAGCTGTTCCGCTGATTGTAGTAGTGGTGATTGTTCCTCCAACCCCGCCAGTTCGATCCTTGTAGACGATCTGAACATTTAGAATGGATGAAGCAGGTCTTGTGGTAGTTCTGACTCGAATGTCACCAGAAAAGGTAATCTGAGTGCCACCCGACAGCAAAGTGAGCTGAATTCCACTGGGCTTGATTTCATATGGCGCAAGAGGATCCGAAAGATTAACGGTCGGCGCAACCGTGTCAATCATTCTTTGCAGAATAGACGAGCACACCGTATTGAAAGTGGTGGGGTTCGTCATGGCCTGAATGGTGACGTTCCTGTCTGCAGTGAAAACCACTGTATCGGCATTTCTGGTAGCTGCAACAGAAGGACCAACAGACAGGGGATCAGTGTTGGGTCCACTGATGTATCGAGTAGCGATATTGTTGTCGAATTCCAGAGTATTATCGAAAAGTGCGTATCCATTCGGGGCAGTTCCTGCTGGGACAATTTCTGGGAAGAATTCGCTGTGCACTCCTCCAATAGCATGTCCACAGGCAGTCATCTGAATCATGTCCACCGTGTTGAATCCCATTCTGGCGAACTGGTTGACGAACGTTCCTTGGGCGTTCTGCGGCTGAGGAACTCCCATAGGGCCTGCAGCTGTTGCATCTATCCTCCCACCACGGATAGGCACAACCGGGCCGCCACATGCTCGGACGGATGCATATACTCCCAAAGCGATGAGGTCGGACACAGATAGCCGACTATTGTACAACGCGGCATATGTCTGCAGCGTGCTAACGAAACCAGGACCAAGGTTCTCGCCATTGTTCAACTCCCAAGCTATCGAAGAGTCAATTCCTCCATGTGGCTCGAAGAAAACATTCGTCGTGGCCATATCGTGGAAACCAATCCGTAACCATTCCGCCGCCGTTTGTCGTCCTACTCCAAATTCCGATAACGAGCATGGCGTGACATGTCCTCCAAAACCCTTGCTCTTATAGCCTGTATTCAGAAACATCACATCCTCCAACTCATCAACAGCAGACGGCCATGTTGGCGCCGCAGCTCCCAGTCCCGAGAAGACGGCAATCAAGCCCGCAACAGTCGGACAAAACTTCATGATTAGATATTATTAAAAGATCGAGTATACAATAAAAGTATATCGACAAACGAGTGTAGGGCTGCACTGGCAACACGAAATGCAACAAGAAGAAAAAGAGAGAAAGCCGAAAAAGAGATGGAGACACAAGGTACTTATTTCTATCACTTATTATTGACTCTAGGGGTCTCAGCCGCATTGTAGATCCAATGGAGGAAGTCAGGGGAGCCAGGGTCCCTGTACGCAAGCCTCGTATCTGGAGTAAGGGCATGGGGGCTTGATACAGGCGGTCTGTAAGTGGTCAGCTCATCTGCCAAACCCTCTCAAAATGCACCATGTCCCCATGAAATTTCCTGGATAAGCCACAAAACCATGCCGAGCCTAGATAGGGGATAAAAAAATACAGATAGACACGGCACATCAGCTCATCCCGCCGGGGTCATACCGTGTTTATCCAGGACGCGTAGCGGTGCAGATTAGATGTGCATCGGCGAAAGCTCCGGATCCTCGTGAGGTTGCAGCGTTGGAGTTCTGGTGACGGTAGGTGTAGAGTGATGAGGTGAGAGCCGTTCATCGACCCTTGTGATGCAGCCAGCTGCCATACTCAATACCTGCATCCATCTTGTGCACTTACGCAGTGCCATGCACACGAACGGCTGACTCCAGACTCCAGACTGCAGACGAAAGTGACAGGCGCTGGTCTCAAGACCGTCTCTTTTTCTTTCGAGTTGTTTGCCGCTTGGTATCGAAAGCCACAAACACGAGCGGAAAAGGGCGAGTCCATGCGGACCGTCGGCAGAGGTTGTTCCAAAGGAGATAGAATGTGGATCCTGGATAACCCTAACTTAATCGGCACGCGGCGTGGGAGATTTACCAATTAGAAGAGGTGCTTATCGAGACGGCGTATCTAATTTAAACACCAAGACGAAAAGAAATATTGGTCAGCCCGTCTTATTTCAGGGGTACCTACGAAAGCTGTGGTTGGGATTTTTCAAAGTCGGGACGTGGATGATCGAGACTGGTCTGGGCAGGGCGAGGAAAGGGAGTGGGATGCATAAAAATCACACTATGGAATTTGTGCATTGCATCGCTAGTGTAATTTCTTGTGAGAGCATAATCAGACTGCATGTGAAGAGGGGCACATTTTATCGTGTCCTGGGAACGGTCAGAAAATGTCACTAATTGCCGTTGAGACTTACAACAAAAAGTATAATAAGAGACACAGACATAACCATTTCGGAATAGATGATTTGAAGGCACGATGGTTTCGACCGTAGTGCACAATATAAATCTGCAACACGATGTTTTTGGTCGACCCCTCCAAACGAACAAAATTCTACCCCACCAAAAAACCTCACCACTGTCGAATACGAACTTGTCATGAATCCCGCTGAAAGTGTACCCTGACATCGTCTTTCAATACCCCTATACTCGAAATTGCCGACATACCCATTATTACATCAGTCTTCAGATGCGACCTCACGACCTCTCCAATGGCTCTCAACCACCTGCAGAATCGATGCCTGAAGACCCCACCATCACACTCCTCGAAAGCTACAACTCTCTGAACCCCTCCACTATCACAACGCTGACTACCCTTCCCTCACCGCTCGAGTTCCTTCGTTTTGTAGCACAGAATAGACCGTTTGTCATTCGAGGCGGTGCCTCGGATTGGAAAGCTGTGAAGGAATGGAATGTCGCTAGCTTGAAGGAGATTTTGGAGGGTGTGAGTGTAAATGTTGCTGTTACGCCGATTGGGTATGAATCAAGTTTTTCTCATTGCTCTATATACATGCATGATAAGCGTGACAGACCAGATAGGCTGTTGTGGCTATCCCGTCCTGTACTCTCCTTGCGCAAGATTTCAGTCACGTTCTCCGGAAGGAGCCGAAACCACCTGCTATCTCCCTTTGTTTACTTTCGCTTCTCGGGATGTACTGTCCTATTTTGATCACCGCTACAGCTGATTACACTTTGCATGCTTCAGCTAACATGATACAGAAATGCAGATAGTCCCGTCCGATCCCCCACAACCAATGAACTCCTCTTCGTAAAACCACACGAAGAACAACAGCCCTTCTCCACCTTCCTCGATTTCATAGTCGCTCAAGAAAAAGCGCTCTCCTCCTCAGAATCCACCACACCAAGCAGTATCCCAGGAGGCGAAGTCCGCTACGCTCAAACCCGTACGTCCTTCACTATTCCACTTGCATCACCGGAAGCCCTTCAACCCAACTCCCCAGCCATTCCCTACCTAGCTTATTATCACCTTCACACAAATCAATCCCGCCTCATACCTGAGATCCAAGCCTCCAGCTAAAACAAACAGAAAACGACAACCTCCCCTCCGAATACACCCTCCTCTCCCCCCACGTGCCCTCTAGCATCCCCTTCTCCCGAATCGCCCTCTCCTCCCACCCCGACGCCGTGAACCTCTGGATCGGCAACTCCCTGTCCGTCACCGCCCTGCACAAAGACAACTACGAGAACATATACGTCCAGATCATCGGAGCCAAACACTTCGTGCTCCTGCCGCCGGTGGCGTGGGCCGGGGTTGGGGAGAAGGTGTTGAGGCCGGCTTCTTATCGTCGGCGAGGTGGTTCTGGAATTCAAACGGGAAAGGAGGGTGTAGGAGGAGGGGAAGAGGAAGAGGAAGAGGCAGCATTTGAGATTGTGGAGGAGGAAGGTGATGGTGTGCCGTTTGCGACGTGGGATCCTGATTTGAAGGGGGGTGTGGAAGAGGGGAATGGGACGAGGTATTCGAGGTTTGTGGAGCCGATGAGGGTGAGCTTGGAGGAGGGCGATATGTTGTATTTGCCGGCTTTATGGTATGTTTTTCTTGTCTCTTCTGCCTCAACCTCTCCATTTCTTCGGGTTTGAGGTCCTATTCTGGATATGACAGGATGCTGACAGGGATTTGTAAGGTATCATAAAGTCTCACAATCTTGCTCGGAGGAAAGGATTTGTGTGGCGGTGAACTATTGGTGAGTACATCTCCTTAGCTAGAACTCGAGAGGTTCGGTATTCGGGGAACCTTGTTTGCTAATTTTGAAGCGAAATAGGCATGATATGGAATTCGGTGGAGGCTTTTGGCCGATGTGTAATTTTGTTAGGGATATTGGGTTGGCTGCGGCTGCAGGAGAGGCAAGTACAGCACGATGACGACAAGACTTCCGAGAGAACTCATCAGAAGATTGGAAAGCGTTAGGGCTGAAGACGAAACGAAGATGTATTCCAGAAGGAGAATGAGTGAACAGCGTAGTGGCGAGTTTTGAGTCACGTAACAATATTTGATTGGCAACAGCACCACGGAATTGTATGTCAAGATTTTGATTGCCATGACGGGAAAACCATGTAAAAGTACAAAACACAAACGCTCGCAATATTCGACCTTCCACTTTCTATGCCCTTGAAATGACCAGTGGCCAGTCGGCCCAAAGTGGCTCGCTCACCTACTCAAGAAGTAGAATGTGGGAAAACCACCCAGTCCAGCCTAATGCAGCACTCCCTAGACCCAACGAAGTAACTTTTGGTGCGAATAAACCCACTCGCAAGCAGTCGCAATTCCACAGATGTAGGAACAGACGTGTCGTGACATGCCGAGAAATAGATGTCGCATTTGCTTGGAACACCAGAGATGGAAAACATGTGCCGGTTGAGAAGTGAGAAACGTTTGTGCAGAGGCCGCCCATATGCAATCTAAGTGTACGAGGCACACTTTGGTTTATAGGCGCTGACCTCGAGGCCAGTAATGAGCCGAGGATCCGGCAGAAGATCTAGACACATGCTTGAGAAGATCCAACGCCAAAAGAAAGTCGTCCGAGAAGAGCAGAGAAGGAAAATTAGTTGTTGCGGAAATGGGTATAAGGCATGATCCGATCAATAAAAGAGATCTTTTTGAACCTGTTCCAATCCATGACCAACTTTTGGATACCGTGCCTTAAGATCACGATGCAATTGCGCGCGACCCCTGGTTTCCGCCACGATTGTTCTTCTTGGGCTTCGAAACAGTGCTCCATCCATCGTCCTCCATGGCAGCAGTCTCCGTAGTTGGAGTAGATGCCTGAGCCGGTGATTGAGGAGCGCGTCCATTCGAGTACTGTCTTGGCTCGAAATTTCTTGGGCCTCCACGACCTTCTCCTCGACCTCTTCCACCACGGCCACCTCTTGGTCCTCTTGGGATATCGTCTCTTGGAGTCGGTGGTCCATTTGAGGCCCGTCTCCACGCACCAGTCTCAACTGGCTTTGGTCTCGCATCCCGAACAATCTCTCTTGGCTTCACGGCCTTGTCGTCTACGATATTGCCGTTAGCATTCTCTGTCTCGATTGTCTCGCCCGTGTTGCTGGCATCATCGCCTTCTCTTTGCAAGATCTCGACCTTCTTCTCAGCCTCAGCAGCCTCAGCGGCTTTGGCCTTTGCAGCTTCGCGCTTCTCCTCCTTGGCCTTCTCCTCGGCCTCCTTCTTCTCCTTCGCCGCTGCAGCCTTCTTCTCCTCGATCTCCTTCTCCTTCGCCGCGGTATCAATCGGACGAGCAGCACCGAATGGGCTCGCCTTGGCGTCACCAGAAGTAGCAGTGGTAGGAGATGGCATATCAGGGGCCTCAGAGACAGTTCTCTTGGCCAAGTTCAGCTTGGGCCGACCGACTGGAAGGGCATTGCTTGGTGCGGGAGACGAGGGTGCCTCACTCCCGTCTCGAGATGGGACAGACGACTTTGGGGCTGGAGCATCGGGTCGCATCTTTGAGCGCCACTGATTGTCTTGTTCGGCAGCAGTTGGAGCTCTCTCGACAACGGGTCGTTCCTGGAACTCCCGTCTTGGTGGTCTCGATCCATCTTGCGATCCTTGTCCTCGGCCTTCGCCCCACTGAGCAGCTGGCGACGCTCTGCGATCCCTGAATCCCTCAGCTCTTGGTCCGTCATTTGTTCTTGGGCGGCCTCCTTCTCTTGGTCCTCGCTCGGCTTGCGGCAATGGAGACAGTGGACCCTTGCGATCCCAGTTTCCGAAATCGCGAACCTTTCCATCGCCCTCTGGGAAACGCTCTTTACGTTCTCCTCGATCTCCACCGAAGTCGGATCCGAATCCACCACGCTCAGGTCCACGACGTTCGTTTCCTCCTCGGCCTGGCAGATCAGGCAAAGGCCCCTTTCTGCTCCAGTCGGTAATCTCTCGTACGTCTGGGCGGTCTCCACGGTCCTTGGCTGTATAATTGTCAGTTATTGTAGCTCAACAGGATTATGCAAGTACGTACGTGGATCAGCAACACTGATTCTGATGTTGCGTCCTTGGAAGGGTGTGCCATTGAGAGTCAAGGCTTGCTTGAGTCCATCTCTAGAAGCGAACTCGGCATATCCAAATCCCTTAGGCTTCATCTCAAGCTTGTCCTCGATGATCCTGACATTTGTACATTCGCAGCCAGCGAAAAAATCGGTGACATCGCCAACAGTGGCATCGAAGGAGAGGTTGCCGAGATGTACAGTGTAGGGTGGCTTGTCGGGGAGTGGTAGCTCCTCGCGAACGGAATAACCTTCGTTATATATTAGAATATGTTTGCGCAGCTCAAGTGGCAGCTGTGGCAAAGCAATGCGGAACTCACCTCCAGCGTTACCGCTACCGTATTGACCAGTAGTAGAGCTATAGGTCCGGCGCTCACCTCCTCCATAGCCAGTACGAGAGTCTACACAGGTTAGTATGCGTTTCAGAAGAGTTCCTCTTCCTACTGGGTGCCTGGAAAGTTCATACCAGCTTCGAAGTCAAAAGTTAGTAGATTACCAAACAACATACATCGCAAAACACTCACAAACTGGCATATCCTCCATTTCATCAGCCCAAGATCCCATCTCTGCTTTATGTCAGTCTTCTTTTTGTTAGGAAGGCTGCGGGTCTTCGAGGCGCTCTCACTTTCATCAGTCAAGAAGGCCCCGAGGGACATCTTCTGCTGTTCTTTCTTTTTGGGAGCTGTTTGAACAAGATGTTAGCATATGTTTGAGACGATTGTCCAATGTCCAGGGACTCTGGTGGTTCTGCGTGGCAGACTTCAAATAGTTGGGAGAACAGGCTTACCCATGTTTGCGGCTTTTTCAGGACGCTGCGCGAGAACACCTGGTCTTGCGCTTTGTCCTAGGGAAAGGTCTGAAGGATAGCAATTCCTTCAGTTGAGTCGTATGGATTCGATTGCTTGCGTGGTCAAGTTCTGAGAACTTGATTGTGTCGTAGGGTTTGGAGAGACAGGCAGACAGGATGCTGTTCTTTCGTGTGCGATTAAAAGTTAGCCTTTTCCCCCCGGGATCTAAGCTGCTTTTGGTAACGCGCTAAACCTACCTTACCGACTATCAGATTCAAGGATTTCCATTCACGCGCTTCTCTGTTCTTAACTTCATATCAAATACTCAGTTCACATTATGATGAGTGAATCAATTGCAATAGTCAACTCTTCTTCTTCCTTTTGACTATGCAGCCGAATACATGTGCTATTAAAAAAGTCAAAGAAGATATGACGCAGTCATCGAGGTCAGGGGGAAGTGGAGATGCTCCTCAACGGCGGAATGACTTACCTCCAGAGGTTTTGGAAATAATAGTGCCCGCTCTCAAGTTTGGTGGCCTTTCTGGTATGATATCTCCATCTAAAATTCTCTCAATTCATCCCCGTGCTGTCAAAATTTGCATGTGACAATACTTTTGAACTGTGCTAAAATCCTTTCAGGAATGTCCGGATTACTTGTGGGGGGATTTGCTGGTGTTGTCCGTTCAAATACCCCGTTTCTCTTTGCCCTGGCTTCGGGAATCCAGTGGTCTGTTCTTGGAGGAACGTTTTGGGGTTTGTCGATCCCTCACATCTAGCTTGGCATCTGCTTAACCCTCACTTAGCATCAAGAGGTGCGGTCTTACATGCCTGGGGCAAAGACAAAGTGGCTCCAAGAGAAAAGGTATCAGCCAGTGCAATAGCTGGAGCAGTTGGGGGAACAGCTGGAGGTCTTTTACGTTAGTATATGTACGCTCGCCACCCATCATTTTCTAACATTGGTCACAGGAGGAAGAAGAAATGTTCTACCGGGGGCAATCATGTTTGCTCTTTTCGGTGCAACCGGTCAGGTGGTGTACAATGTGGCAGATGCACGAAATTCCGAGCGTTCCCAAGCACCAGAGGAGGAGAGAGATCTGAAAAACTCATGGCTGAACTCGAAGTGGAGTCCTATGAAAGTCTTGTCTGATGCTGAGTACGAAGCGATGCTACAGGAGAAGCTGTTACGTATCAACGCTCAGATTGCCTTGGTCGATGAAAATATTGAGGCTCTGCGCATTCAGGAACGCAAGATCGCTGCCAAGAGGGCGTTGGACGAATCGCAATTCCCGAAATCGACTTAGGCCGCCTCTCATTGGCTATCCTGTGCGATGCTGATCTCACTTGTACATTGTACAGATTATCGATACGCTGTTTGTAAGCTTTATGTACGACTTTCTTGGGTGTGTTCGGGGTTGGAAAACCAGAGCCAGCGAAGCGTCTAGCTTACGTGAGAAGTAACTGTAATTTCTCCACAGAGACGACAACGAAGTCTTTGTATACAAGTATGATGGTAGCGAAACTTTATAACGTGTTCCTCCTGCTGCCTTTTTGTTTGCTTTTGGCATTCAAGCCGCTATTCACCCCTGAGTGAATATCCCTCCGAAGTCCTCATATCCAGTTTCCAAGTTCTCATCATGGCGGCAGCTCAATGGCCAGAAAGCCCTTTCATTCCTAAGCAAGCTCAGCCCAAGAGCGCCGAGCTTTTCGAAAGTATAATTGGCAACACCTCAGAAGTTGTAGCTCAACATATCCTCAGCAATCGTTTACCGCCTATACCTGCAAATGCTGTCATCCGTACGTTCTTCCCTTCCATATAGAGCAAAGGCATCTTTAAGGGCTACTGTACACGCCTTGTGATTCTTGATTTCCCTGGAATATTGCTTCGTCATTTCAAAATATAGACTAGGCCAGATGTTGACCTTATTACAGATGACAATGGCTGCGGCACCCTCCAAGTAACCAGCGAGCTCTTCACTTCCACGCCCAAAAACCCCTCTCCACCACCCAACATCACAGTCCACGCTACCGACTCCAATGCCTACCAAATATCTGCCGCATCCGCTAAAGCGCTTTCCAACAATTGGCCCGTCCAAGCCGTCGTCATGAAGGCCCAAGACCTCACATTCCCCTCAGACTTCTTTACCCATTCATTTACCAACTTCGTGATCATGGGCCTCGACAATCGGCACCTCGCAGCACAACAACTATACCGTACGCTCAAGCCAGACGGGACTGCCGTCGTTGTGACCTGGGCGTTCATGCCTCATGATATCCCGCTTAAGAAAGCACATCTCGCTACGCGAAGTGAAGATAAGAAGTTGAGGATTCAGTGGGGTGATGATCTATTATTGAAGAGTACGTTGAGTGACTTCTACAAGGAGGGCGGCTTTGAGGAGGAGAAGGTTGACATCAAATCATTTGAGCTGTGGCATGAAGTTAAGGATTTAAAGGCTTGGGCTGAGGGGTTGTGGAGTTTCCTTGGAGACACGGAGGAGGGTTGGAGTCAGGAGGATGAGGAGAGGTGGGAGGGGGCGGTCAATATTGTTGTTGAGGAGGTGGAGAAGGAGGATGCGTATGTGAGAAATGAGGATGGGAAGGGTGGGAAGTTGAGGTTCGTTGCTCATGTTGGTTTAGCGACGAAATAGGGGAGAGCTGCAACATTGAGCACTTTCGGATTCGACGCCACTTTCACACAGTTTCTTTGTTCAAACTTCCATTTCAACAATATCCAGGACCTAGGGTGTTCCCGAGTCTACATTATTCTACTTTTGATGTTCTCATGCTCCAGAACACCAGCAATGCATCGGTGCTTTTACCGTGCTAGGTATAAAAATAACAAATCCTGATACGCCATTTTGTATGAACACCAATTGTTTCACTTCCAAACTGGGAAGCCCAGGAATCAGACACTGATCTCCTCATCATCGTCATCGTATCCCTCCTCAACATCGGCCCATCCGGAGCCCCATCTCCGTCCATCCTTCTCTCCACCGACTCTCAAATCTCTAGCATCATCGCCCTCCTCTCTCCAGCACCGGATCAGATAGTCATCACCAACGGTGACGAGATCTCCAGCAGATGTCCACGATACAGAACCTACTTCGCGATCATGACCTCGGACTAGGGCTGTGCCATTCTGAGATATTAGAAGAGAGTCGTGAGCACGAGTGCTAAATCCGCTGTTGACTCTGCGAAGCGTTGGACGGCTTTCAAGCGTCCGCAGAGGGAGATCGTTCTCTGAAGCATTCTCTGTTTGTTGTGCTTCATTTTGGAGAGGCAGGTAGCGCTCGTCGGTAGGAAATATAATTGCATAGCCATCACTACTGCCGACTGCCAACATCTCACACTTTCCATTTCTGGCTTTTCGAATGTCTGATTTCACGTAGAATGTTGTAGCATGAAGCTTTGGGTGTCTGAAACCGTACAATGGGCCAAGTCCCTCCCGTGTGGTAGCCTGTGACGATGCTCGGGGCGGATTAATTCTGGAGAGTTCAGGAGCATGGCCTAACATAAGGTGTTCGGTGGAGTAGGTGTAAATAGTGTTGTCTTTACATAACGTGTAGAATCTGCTACCATCACCGCTGAGGTTGAGAGTATTGATTCCAAAATGGCGCCACTTGCTGTGCGATTGGGGTTGTGCAGTGGATGAAAGTGGTTCTCGAGGCCGCCCCACAGCAGAACTTTGGCGCATGTCCCAAAGCTTAACAGACGCGTCTGCTTCTGAAGCGGAAATGAGCAGATGTTCTCGACCAGCCGGGAGGAAATGAATTGCCGTGACAGATACATCTCCGGATCTTGTTGTGTTTTCTCCGGGATAAATGATTTGGTCCGGTACACCAATCGCTGGAGCAATTTTTGTTTGCGGTTTGTGTCCATCAGAGATGACATTTACTGGACGATTAAACTGGATGGTCTCCTCATATTCATGTTCATTGAAGACTGGATCGGTGTCGCGAGGTGCAAATATGCAACTGGTTGGACCTTCAGAAATATTGCATCTTAGATCCCACAATTGAATGCTTCCGTCCCTACTTGACGTTGCTAACACATTATTGTTGCTGTTTCCAGGTTGCCATCGAACCTGCTTCAAGGAAGCCGTGTGATTTCCGAAAATGGCGATTGTAGCTTGTTTTTGCATATCAAAAACTCTGGCACTTTGGTCTCCAGATGCGGTTGCTAGTCGACTATCATCATCCGTGAACGACATGTCGATAATGGCATTGGAGTGGATCCGAGCCGAAAAGCAGGACTTTGCAAACGGAGGCTGTCCATCTTTGGCCGATTCTAGAATTCGTACATAACCTTCTTCATCTCCTACTGCTACAAGCGTCGAATCAGGGGCTAGATGGTTGTCAGTGACGCTCCAATAGAAAATGGAAAATAGACCAACCATTGAGACCACGAGCGCAAAATGGAATAGTCCGTCGAGTTCCCTCGTGCAAAATGCTCATACTCATGTGAACATCTTCTGGCTTGCTATAGAACCCAGCGGTATGATCTTGCCAATCTAGTGAAGAGTCAGCATCACATGTTTGACACAGAATATTTATTGCTCACCATTGACAGGATACGAGTAGTGGCGTGACGACGCTCCAATGCTTCGGAGCAGCAGTTGTCCCCCAAGTCCTCGCTGTTGTAATCCGACTATTCGTTTCACAGGCTCCTCTGGAAGATCTACTTCCTCCTCTTCCTCGGATCCGTCTTCTTCATCCTCATCAATAAATTCCAAATTTCTAATTGCTCTCTCACAGGGCGAAGACAAAACACCAGCCATGCTCGAATCTTCGTCGTGCGAACCAACATAACCAAACTCTTTCCGGGAAGAGCGCTCCGGTGTGTGAAAGACCTTCCTTCTCTTAGACTCTCGCGTAAACCCCAAGGGACTACTCTCCTGTCCATTAATGTCTCGGAAAGGTAGAAGAGGACTCGATTGAGTATGTCGATTGATCGCTGGGGCGGTGATGTCGTTCAGGACTTTTCGAGATCTTGTATTTGGGAGACTGCCATGAGATGGCCGCGGTGTGAAGAATCGAGTAAACTTTCGTGGTGTTACTGAGGGTGCACGCCGTTCCTTTTTGCCTTTCCTGGGCGAAGATCGTGGTGGTGAGAGGCTCTGAGTGAGCTCTGATATCGGGGTTTCCTGAGAGACTGGCAGCTCGTGCTGTTCAGTGGCTTCTAAGGAAGACATCTTAGTTCAAGTTGGAGCTCCAACCCAAAAATCCTGGCCTTTCGAGAAGCAGAAAACAATATATTGTGTTTCGAATGTGATGTTGAAGTTGTTAAACCACTCTACACGCCTGTCGCGTTCAGACGTGACAGAGGCTAGTCCTGGGAAAGAATAGCGGCCGGTTTATCTTATCGTGCTGTACTAGCAGGGGTGTGGGAGCTGCAAAAAATTATGGCGGGACCTGATATCGAAGAAAAAATATTGCGAACCTCATTGTCCGACATTGTGGCCAACACCAGACCAGATTCGCAAAGATGGGTATTCAGAAGAAGCATGGAAAGGGTCGTCTTGACAAGTGGTACAAGTTGGCCAAGGAGAAGGGATACCGCGCCAGAGCTGCATTCAAATTGATTCAGCTGAACAAGAAGTATGGGTTCTTGGAAAAGAGCAAAGTACTATTGGATCTTTGCGCAGCACCTGGTGTAAGCTTAAGTCAATAAACCTACTGTACAAAGCTAATCGAATCATAGTCATGGTGTCAAGTAGCTGCAGAATGTATGCCAGTGAGCAGTCTCATCGTCGGTGTGGATCTCTCCCCCATCAAAGCCATTCCGCGAGTTATCACCTTCCAGAGCGACATTACGACAGATAAATGCCGAGCTACGATTCGATCGCATCTCAAGACATGGAAGGCCGATACAGTTCTGCACGATGGAGCCCCTAATGTTGGTACAGCTTGGGTACAGGATTCGTTCAACCAGGCAGAATTGGTTCTACAAGCTATGAAGCTTGCGACGGACTTTTTGGTTGAAGGAGGCACATTCGTGACGAAGGTTTTCCGTTCGAAAGACTACAACAGTTTGCTATGGGTGTTCAATCAACTGTTCACAAAGGTTGAGGCAACAAAACCTCCTTCGTCAAGAAATGTTTCTGCCGAAATTTTCGTCGTTTGTCAAGGTTTCAAAGCACCAAAACGAATCGATCCAAAGTTCCTTGATCCAAGATCGGTCTTTGCAGAGCTCTCTGATCCTACGCCCAATAACGAAGCTAAGGTGTTTAATCCGGAAATTAAGAAGCGCAAGAGAGATGGTTACGAGGAAGGGAACTATACACAGTTCAAGGAAGTCACAGCAAGCGAGTTCATCCAGACAACGGACCCGATCGCAATTCTTGGTGGCATGAATCGATTAAGTTTCGAACAGCCCCCGAATGGAGATGTTGCGCTTGCAGCAATTGACAAGTTGCCTGAAACGACAGAAGACATCCGAATTGCCTGTGCTGATATTAGGGTTTTGGGGCGAAAGGAATTTCGCATGCTCCTGAAATGGCGTTTGAAGGTCAGAGAGAAGTTTGGCTTAGCGACCAAGAAGACAAAAGCCCCCGCAGAAGAGGAAATAGCAGAGGTTGAGCCAATGGACGAGGAATTGAAAATCCAAGAGGAACTCCAGGCACTAAGTGAAAAAGAAAGCGGGAAGAGGAAGAGAGAGCGACGAAGGGAGAACGAGAAGAAGCAGAGAGAGATCATTCGGATGCAGCTGCACATGACAGTACCTACCGAGATCGGTCTCGAGCAGGCAGGACCCAACGGCGAGGGTTCTATGTTCGGTTTAAAGGCTATCGACAAGGCTGGATCCGTAGATAAGATTGCGAAAGGAAAGATGGCGGTTCTGACTGAAGCAGATCGCCGGAAAGACCTGGACAGCGGACCTGGATCATGGGAAACAGATAGCGAGAGCGATGACGAGGAGGATCAGCTCGACAGAGAACTTGACTCGCTCTACAACCAGTATCAGGAGCGCAAGTCCGATGCTGATGCTAAATTCCGAGCCAAGAAGGCAAGGAAAGAACATGAGGATGGCGATTGGGAGGGGTTCTCAGCAGGGGAGGAAGCCAGCGACGATGATAAGCTTGAAGAAGATAGTAGTGACGAGTCGTCTGATGACGAAACCGCACCACAAAGACCCCTTCTAACGGATCTGAAAGGCAAAGACACGAGAGCTGGAGGACTCTCGAGGCGAGCAGCACAATTCTTTGACCAGGATCTCTTCAAGGATATCGGAGGTATTCCAGAAGAGGAACTCGCATCTGAAGCAGAAGACGAAGAGGAGGTCTCGGCTGCCCTCGAACAGTTAGTATCGATACGGCCGATGGCGGAAGAGGAAGAGTCCGAAGAGGAGATTCCTATGGCGGATGAGGAAGAGGATAGTGACGAGGGTGGTTTCGAGGTTGTAAAGAAAACAGCTACCGAGAAAGAGTGGGAGGAGCAAGAACCTAGAAAGGATGGCAAACTTGGTAAGTCTTTGTTTATGCTTTAGAAAAGCAAAAGCTGACCCAAACAGATATCGACATCATCACTGCAGAAGCCATGTCATTAGCGCAGAAAATCGCTTCTGGAGAAGTGACGACCCGAGAGCTGATAGACGAAGGTTTCAACAAATATGCTTTCAAGGACCGCGATGGACTTCCAGAATGGTTCCTGGATGATGAGCACCGACACGACAAACCCCACCGTCCCATCACTGCCGCAGGTGCAGCTGCCATCAAGGAGAAGCTCCGTGCATTAAACGCGAGACCTATCAAGAAGGTACGCGAGGCAAAGGACAGAAAGAAGTTCAAGGCGGCACAGCGTCTCGAGAAGTTGCGCAAGAAGTCTGCTCTGCTTCAGGATGAGGAGGGTATGACTGAGAAGGAGAAGGCGACCAGTATTGCGAAGTTGATGAGCAAAGCTGCGAAGAAGAAGCCAAAGCAGCAAGTCAAGGTTGTTGTTGCGCGCGGTAACAACAAAGCTATCGCTGGTAGACCTAGAGGTGTCAAGGGCAAGTACAAGATTGTCGATGCTAGATTAAAGAAGGATGTTCGGGGTGAGAAGAGAGCGGCGAAAAAGAGGAAATGAGCGGTGATTTAGTCAAAAATGATACCATTTCTCGGCAGTCTGTCATCGTTGGGAGGTTCATTATTTATCTATTCCACTGGTTGGATGTATGTTTCAGGAAGTCTCCAGTACCCCAGTCTCAGACTGATAGTGTACTCATTTTCCATCAATTAAAGTACCAAGTGGAAGTCCCCGTTCCGTCAAGCAATCTGAACTGTCGTCATATCATCGCCAATGGACAGCTCTCCATGCATTATACCATGCACATACGCCTCGCCAACGAGAGTGTTTCCCCTTAGCAAGAATGGGACTCTGGCACCATCCAAGATATACAGCGCATCGCCATACTCCACATCAACAGGCGCAAGACCAAGATAACCATTCGTTGATCTGAAAAGTCTCCTGCTACTCCTCACGTCTTTTGCCGCGCGATCGAACAGATAGAATCCTTTACTTGACCTCACATGCGGTGAAACGAACTGCTGCATGATCTTATTCCTTTCTTTCACTTCACTAAGAGGCCTGTACAGCGATGGTTTATCCGAGCGATTTGAACCCATCGCCTCCAGTGCCAACCTGAAGCTATCTTCGAGCTCCGCCCGAGTGGGCAACGCTGAACAAGAGCTGTCTTTGGAAAGCTGCTCTATGGTGTCCATCTGGGCCTCACGACTTTTTGGCTGGTGCTCCCAGTCCACAAACCATCGAACCATCAAAGTCAGCATCCAGTCATGGAAATGATCACTATACTCCGCTGGCGCGGGATGCTGGATAGGTGGCCTTTCCGTTGTGTCTGCTATCAGTGTTCGCCAGAGCACTTCTACTCGATCTTCTCCCGTTCGATATATTTTGGGAAGCTTCAGGCACATGTCTATGCATCGAACGACATAACAGGTCGAACGCATGTCGCTAAGCGGTATGCTGTAGTCTAAAACAGTATCCACGAGCCTACTTAGAAGCTCCAGTACATGGCCTCTGAATCTTCTGAAGGCTGGTGCGGTGGGAGTAATGTTGGAAGCATTGAAGCCGGTGTGGTTTCCGAGATGGATGAGCGGTACTCTGCCTAGGGCCGCTCTGTAATCAGGTACCCAGGAAGGAATCGACAAACCTGTCAAGCCACTCGGTCTGCCTCCAATGTATGACAGGCAAGACAGTATTGGTAGCTCGATCAAAATCGACATGGTCACAGAAGTGTAGATGTCTTCCAGCGGTAGCGAATAGTCTGGGGTAATGTGCTCCGCAGAATCCTTTGGCAAAAATCCTTTCACCAAACCCAGAACGGCATATATCTTGTCCTTCATGTTCGAAGCCTGATAACGTCGAATCTCCTGTATCATGTACTGTAGATATGAGAACCACAGTTCAAGTTCAGACGACGCTCCATTTGCAGCTGCAAATAAATTGGCGAATTTTGGATCTTTTGGGCCGCCATTGAGCACTTGATCACGATATTCGAGGAGTCGGTCTGCTTCATCGCCAATGCCTCCTCTGGGATTCGAATTCATACCTTCGGCAAGGCTATGGCGCCATCCACTGTCTCGAAGAAGCAACCCAAGCGCATAGATATCCTTCCACGAGAGTGTTTTCTCCCCACATTGAAAAGTAAGATCTGTAGCGAGAGCAACCTCTTGCACAATCCAGGCCCTCCTAAACCATCTTCGACGCTGGAAAAATCGAAAGTACTTCTGCCACATCTCGATCCAGTCTTCAGCCGAATCAATCCCCAGTTTTTTGAGAAAACTTGGATCCAGGGGATTTTGTACTGTGGCTTCATCCTGCCCCTCCAGATTCGACAAAGCTTTAGACAGTGTCTTCCTAGCAGCAGAAAAGTCGAACAGATCGGAAGACTCGTGCCCAAGCCATACAATGACATTATTGGCTCCTGAGTAGATATCCCCCATCAAAGAGATTTGGACGGCCTTCTCCGCCATATTTCCCTGGTCGATGCAGATCGCGTCAGCCCAGATGTAATCCTGCATCTTGGTTTCTGCCAACCAAGTGAGCGCAGAGAACAGATTACCGGAGATCGCACAGGATGAACCATCGAGGTCTATCTCTTCCCTGTGAAGGGCGTCATCCTTCCCGCCTTGAACAGAATATGATCCCTCTGACTCTTCGTACATAGGAGATGCCCATGTATACGAAAGTGCCTGAAAAGAAGGGATCGAATCAAGCTCATGCATTTCAATAGTGCATTTGACCATGGGTTTGTTCCATCCATCCTCGCCAAATCCCAAGACTCTGACCAGTCTGATGCTCCGGGGACCTGGTAATCGCTTATACAGATATGGTGCAAGGCCAGGAAGACCGATGGACTTTGTCCCAGGCTCAGCCATCATCGCGATTCTGATAGCAGCTTGTGTGAATGGATCTGCCGACTTGACAGGTGTTGCATACACACATGCTCGCGTATGCTGGCCGCCTAGTCCGTAGCAGCAGCGCCGTCTGTTCACTGGTATTTCAACAGGATCTATCCCAAACGACCCCTTTCTTTCCCATCGGTCAGTCCTCGGAGCACGCTCACGACTAGGACTTCGACTTTCTGTTTCAATAAATCCAGGCTCTTCCGAGTCCTCGACTGTGTGTCTCCATAACAGTCTTGTTTTGGGTGCCGCATCGATGCCCCAGGATCCTCGCCGTGCGCGGCGTTCTGGAATAGACGGATTCCCTCTTGAACTTGACGGGAAATTAATGATGCTCCTACCATTTCGACCGCGATACTGAGAAGGAGGATCTTCGCCAGTAGACTCATCATGCTTTGGATCATGAAAATTGCTTGGCAGAGAAGGTGCCCCCAGATCGTCACCAAGATCCCAGTCCCACATATCTGGGAAAGATTTGAAGTCGGCGCTAGAATCGGTCATACTGTGCTCAAATCGAAATTCGAATACTTGTCGAGGTATGATACTCGAGCAAAACCCGGACTGGAGGAATTACTGTCCACGTATGGAACTCGGGGTCATTTAATGAGGTTTTGTTCAGCTGAACTGCAAGTGGCGCATATTCCTGAATGTTACTGGCTTCGCGGCCAAGATGGGACAGGCACAGCCACGACAACAATTCTGCACTTTGATTTGCACAAAATCGAAACGTTCACTGAATCTGAACGAAATAAGACCCCCTTCCCCTCATTCTCTGACTCTGAAGGACCTGAGGTCTCTTGGTACAGCCTCGCTACTTCTAGCCCAATAAACGCACCTGCTTCGCGAGCCAGGACAACGAACAACAGGACAATCGGCCGAATCAGGCCAGCAAGCTCGCTACAATTTGCAAACCGTGTTGATAATGGGAGGCGATGGATGTTCAACGTGCCATAGAGATAATGCAAGTCTGGAGCCTTTCACCGAGTCAAGCGAGGTACGAGAAGTGAGTCTCCGCAGCCTGGACGACTCTGCATTGACTTGCGAGATATGTGCCTTCGTGCAAGATGTTCTTTCTTTGGATCCTACCACTCCAAGGAAGAGCGATAATTCGTACGAAAGTTCGAGAATCAAAGTAGAGGATGGAGGTCTGCGATTCACTGGTCAGTGGCAAGCATCTTTGGTGATCGAAGTCTGCAAAAATGGTATGTATTATATCCTTGAAATGTAAGAGCAATTGGAGCTGAATCAAAGGATATAGGAACACAACCGAATCTTCCAAAGCCCTTGGAAGTATCTCGTGAGCTGTCCTGTGATGAAGCTGCTAAAATTATTACGGAGTGGTTGGCATCTTGCGAAAGCCATGCCGAATGCACATCTCAAGATCACTTCTCCAGGCTCGGAAACATAGATTCAAAGACAAGTCACCTGGAACTTCATGCTAGTGATGAGAGTGGCTGGCGTTCCTCATACCCAAAAAGGCTTATCTGGCTGGGACCTAATGTTGAATGCGCTCGTTTGATACCGTTCCCTCATGCAGTTGTTCAGTACGCTGCTCTGAGCTATTGGTATGCATGCCCTTCGTCAATATTTTTCATCTTACTAATAGTTAAATCTTGATTCAGCTGGGGCAGAGCCAGAGAAGGCGAGTACGTTTTCAAAACGGACGAGTCGACAAAGCTGGAATTTGACAAAGGCATTCCTTTAGAAGACGTTCCTCGAACATTAAAAGATGCTTTCCAACTGACGAAAAAGCTTGGTTTCGATTACTTGTGGGTAGATGCACTCTGTATCGTCCAAGGGAATCAGGCCGAGTGGGAGCAAGAGTCTGCAAAGATGGGACTTATATACGCCAACGCAAAGATTGTTCTGTCATCAACGCAATCATCCAACGTCAATGATGGTGTGTTCATGCCCCGGTCAACAATACCACTATCCCAGGACATCCCTGGGCCGAAGGGCGTAATGTATGCCCGAAGGAACATGAACCACGAGATCATCACATCATGCAGAACAAAATCTAACAAGTGGTGGGAAGCGAATATCAACAATACCTTCCCTGTACTTTCTCGAGGCTGGTGTTTCCAGGAGCGTATGCTGGCGACGCGCATCGTGCATTTCACCCCAACGGAACTGGTGTGGGAATGCCAGAACTGTCGAAAATGCGAATGTGGAATTGTACAAAGTCACTTGTACCCAGCAAAGAACAACATTTCTTCAGCCTTCAGAATATGCTTGAAACAGGACGTCGGTCAGAGGGGGGTCAGACAGATGTGGCGCGAGATCGTGAGGAGCTATTCTGTCAGAAAGCTCACGAATATGAGCGATAAATTGGCAGCACTATCGGGTATCGCGGCGTTGATGAAGAGCAAAACTGGAGATGTGTATGCAGCTGGCTTGTGGAAGGATTCGCTACCGTTCGATCTCCTGTGGAGGTGTGATCAGACCAGTGATCTGAGGATGAAGAAAGAACGACACCCAACATGGTCATGGATATCGGTTGATGGTGCTGTCAAATGGCCTGTCTCGCAGGAACCGGACCAGGCGCAGCCACTCGATTATGTGACATCCTCGACATTCTTTGAAATTGGAGCTCTACGTGCTGAGATCTGCAATGTGAGATGTGAAGTAGCCGGCCGGAACGAGTTCGGTCAGGTAGCCTCAGGGAAGATAGTTTTGAAGACAAGACTAGTCGAGGCGACCATCCAAAGTTGTCCTGGCGGCGACTGGAATGACATTTACGAAACTCAATGGGCTGTCAAAGTTGGAGATTCGAATCTGGCGCCATGTTGGCCTGACATATTTTTGAGTGACTCACGAATGAGTGGTCAAAATGGGAAAGCAAGCGGGTCTCTGTTTTTGATGGAGATTATGAAGCCAGGTGAAGCCATCTGGACTTGGGAGGAAGCTTTGATCGTAAGACAAGGGAACGAAACAACGGATAACTTTGAGCGGATAGGCGTAGCGGCTAACGTCTGTTCAATGTCCATGAATAAGTGGATGGCTTGCAAAACCTGGTTTGGCGATGTTGAGGCCCGTGAAGTTGTCCTGATATAGCTTTGGTATTTTGAAATGGAAAAAGGGTAATCAATCAAAGCTGGTAAAATTAGTATCGTTGGCTCATCGAGCGTTCGCCAGATTTCAGCCCATGACCATCAACACAGAGCCATCGCTGAAGACTGAACCGATTTTTTTACTAGGTAAAGCGATAGGCAGCTCAGCTCTCAATGTTCGAGTCGTCTCCGAGACCAGCCGACTAGAAACTCGCTACAGTAGATCTCACCGCTCGTCCCGGACGTCAAACACTTCAGACCGTATGTCTCTGATGTTCACTTGATCATCAGTTCGTCTCTACACTATTCAAAGTATGAGAGTAGAATGATTCCTCATAGACCAGGATCCCGGAGTAGCCTGTTCGTTCCAGGGAGTCAACATACTTATGGATCCTGATTTTTGGTGCGAAGTCCTCACGCCTGCGCCGAACTTTTAGTTAGCCAAAATTAGAAAATGAAGTTTTGGTCTATCTGAAACATCTATCTAGCTCTGCAGATTCCGAAGAATCGCCTCACTGTGATTGATGAACCTGAAAATCCCCGATGATTGCTTTTTATTCTCTTCTCCGTGATTTGTTTCGCCAAAACTGAATTGAAACATTATCCCCAAATATCACCGAATAAGAAGCCAGATCTGGGGCACATATCTCATGCGTCCATACCATTGGAATGATATTTTCTTAAGATAAATGATATCAGAGCAAGTGCTGGGACCCAGAGACGGCCAACAATGCTTCCGTGAGATGCGACCTGATCAAACGCAACCGAATCTTTGTAACCTTAAATGGAGATCGTTCCTCCCATATCAAGAATTTGATGGCGATTCTCATCTGAATTGGTAAGGTGTATACTTTGGTGCAGTGATTCGACGATGGTCGTCAGGCATAGGATCAGCGTTGCTGATAATGACAAGTGACCGTCTCCATCAATGCCGAGATGTTCTTCTCGGTACTAACGGCAACACAGAAATCGCTGAAGCCAAGTCAAGATGGTGAACCAACCGGGTAAAGAATTGATCTGTTCGCTACAGGACGAAAAACGAAATATGTATTGTCTCGAATGTCCAACACTTGTTCTCGTTAGTACATTGGCCCACATATTATCAAGAAGTGTGACTGGATGGAACTAGTTTGACATGCAGGCAGTTCCCAGGACGACAAGCAAAATATAGTTCAATCAACGCTTTTGAGGTTTTCGGATGAAATGGCAGAGCTGAAAAAATGGGTCCATCTTCAGCAGGGCATAAATGGCACAGACGAAAGCCCAGCCCCTGACGTCTCGAAGAGCTAAGCGAGCTGCCCTACGAACCACAAAAGCCACCAGAATCTCCGTGCGTCTCATTCCCAAACGTTTCAGGTCCATGTTACTTCAGCTGGCAGGCTCCAATCCGGAGACAGCGAGCCAGACCCAGCCACTCAGCCATGGCTGTGGGAGACTGTGGATAAGGGGTCGTTCCGAACATCCTGACTGGGCTTCCTCTTTGGGGGAGGCAGGGCATAACCGAGTTCTCAAAGATGACGATGTGTCGTGAGTTTCCCCATGAACATGCAGTCGATCACGAAAACTAAGTCTATGCCATACCATGTAGAGTTTCAGCCGCAGAGAAGCTTGATAGACTTTAGACCATGGTCCCCTCGTCCCTTTTTACTTTCTCTCTCCTCTTGTTCCTCCAACCCTAACGCTGTTAATCTAATCAACACGATCTTTCGAATATTCATTCTTCGGGCTGGACCTTCCAGTTCTTCCTTTCTTTGAGCTGGTTCTCCCCTTTTCTATCTACGTTCTTTGTAAACACCTTTTTCATCATGAGAATTAGCATTTTCCAGCGTCGCGAGGCAGCGATCGATTCAAGCAAGCTGGTTTGGACCAAGGTGCGGAGGCAGAATGATAGTACCGATGCAGTAACGGACGAGGTGGAATCAGAGGCACCTACACAAGAGACTGCTGCCAGTCTACCAATCGAAGAACCTACAGCCACTGCCGTTCCCCCACCAGCAGCAACACCATTACCGGACTCCGTCACTCCCCCTACGGACACCATCATTCCTTCATCTACAGAGGCTACACCTACAGCGGCCGCGACTCTCCCTCCAACAGAGACCACTCCTCCAGCAGAGACCGCGCCAGCTGATGCTCTTCCTCCTGCTGATACTCCATCCCCAACCCCAGAAACTTTGATCGAGGCTTTGCCATCATCATCTGAGGTTGCCATTCCACCAAGCGAAACCGCCGCCGTAAGTAAAGAAACGAGATTTTCGTGTGACTTTGCTGACTCCATTAGCCAACACTCATTTCTGAAACCGCAACTCCATCTATCTCAGTGCCAGAGGCCGTAACACCACCTCCTGCCGCCGTCGTTGAGGCCACCAGCTCAGCTGAGCCCGTAACAACCTCCGAACAGCCTCTTGCCGTGCCTTCATCGACAGCAGTAGATGCGCCTGTTTCAACTCCAGCACCCATCGCAGCAGATGTACCCTCATCAGTTGAGACCTCGGCACCGTCTGTCGAAACATCTTCAGCTGCCCCGGCACCCGAGTCTTCAGATGCAGAAGTTCCTGCTTCAACCACTAGTCTAGCTCCAGGTCCCGCAGCATCAAGTCCAGCTCCCCAGGCTGATAGCGCAACTTCCAGCGTCGAAGGAGCTTCTTCCAGTCCTGCGGCATCTTCATCCGAGGCACCATCTCCAACAAATTCGGCTGGTGCTTCAGCTTCCTCTCTTCCAGGAGCCCCTGCGGCAGTTGTTGCCTCTAGCACAGGTGCATCACAGAGTGGCGCGACTCCCGAGGCATCTTCAAGCGCACTTGCGAACGCTCTTTCGTCCAGTGCCTCAGGTCTCGCTTCGTCGAGCATTCTCGACACGAAGACCCAAGCATCAACATTCCTTACGGTAACCTCTTCTAACGCAAAATCTACTTCCACTTCTCCGTCCTTCCAGCGTCTCTCCGCTGTTGCATCATTCACTCAAGAAGCCGACAGCCTTCCAACTGCTGGAGTCGCAAATCTTGGGACTACTACCACTGGCACCAATGCAGGAACTCTTTCCGGCGGAACAGATGTTGATGGTAACCCCATAAATGGCACTGGAGTTACAGCTTCCCAGAACAAGGTGCAAGCAAGCAAAACCACTGTCATTATCAGTGCTGTCGCTATTGGTGGTAAGTTGCGCTTGCTCCAACGGAAGGATAAAGCTAACAGTCACAGTCGGATCCATCGCTCTTTTTATCGGCATTGTCTTCCTCATTCGACGCATCATGCGCAAGCGTCGCATTGGAAAGGCAGAGTCACCACCCAGCTCACCACTTCTAACACCAATCGATTCGCCTATGCCTCTTTCAATCGCTCGCAGCATGAGTCAGCGCTCAGGTGGCAACGACTTTTGGGGCTTCAGTAATGGAAATACCATTGCTGGACCTCGAGGCGAGAAGGCCGATGACAGCTACCGAGGTGTAGCGCCACTGAGCCCTCTACCACAAGCAGCAACTAGCTATGAAGGCAGCAACATCACAAACAACACAAACGACTTCGCAGGCTTCAAGCTGTTTCCTAGTCCAAGTAAAGGAGATGGGAAGGCACAGACACCCAGAGACTTCTAGGTGGGGTAGAGAAGGGGAGGGGTAGGGAGAGAAACAAACAAGACCATGGCTATGGCATAACGAGCACTTTCGTTTGTAGACCAGTTAGGTAGCAGGTAGTGATAATATATGTATCCTCTCCCCTGCAAGCTTTATCGTTGGAATATGCATCGCCAAGTAAACAATTTATCTTGATCTTGCTTGGGAAACACTCGTCTCCAGCAAAACATGAATGAGGGACAGTAGCTGTTTTCCCGCGGCCAGAGCTTCAAGCGATGGGAAGTCTTCGCTCCAATCAATAAATCCGATAATTTATCGAAAGCATTCTATCTCGGAAGCATACAAAATGCAAGCGTAGCCAAGTCAAAGTCGCTATGTCCCAACACCAAAAATTGGGTAGGCTTGATAATCATCTCCTAAGTCCGAAATGAAATTGAAACTACTGCATCTTCAACGAACTCCACTCGGAATATTGGTCAAATGAGAAGTGCGAATACCGAAGTCAGTTGCAGCTGAGAGCATTCTCGGTCGAGACTTCATCAATCTTGTAGGTCGGAAGATATGAAGAAATGGATGATCCCCACAATATCTGGAGATGTTCTCAATGACGTAGGATCCACTCTTCCAAAGCAATTAGTAAGGGATTGATATAAAAAGACAACAGCCAACAATTCTTATCAATGATAGAATCCTAAAACACTCCATCTGGAAATACGAAAATCCCAAGAAGCGCATCACAAAAAATCTCAAAATGCTCGCCCTCACAAGCTGCACCGGCAAGCTTGGCAAAGCCACTCTCGATGCCATTGTCGAACACAACCTCATCCCGCTCAAAGACATAGTAATATGCACCTCATCCAGCACTTCCGATTCAAGATGGGACACCCTCAAAAATCAAGGCGTCCAAGTCCGCTCCTTCAATTTCGATAGCCCATCTCCATCAGCCTTCAAAGACTGCACCTCCCTCTACCTCATCTCCACCCCCAACATCTCCATGGACTTCAACAACGCGCCTCCCGGATCCGGTCGAGAAAAAGCGCATATCGGCGCTATCAAAGCCGCTCATGAAGCTGGTGTTACTAGGTTCTTTTACACGAGTCTGGCGTTTGGAAGTGATTCCGGCGCAGGTGTCATGAGGGCGCATTTACGCACTGAGGAGTTTCTGAAAGAGTTGCAAGAGACAGAGGGTGTGAAAGTTACGGTTATGAGAGAGGGGCTCTATAATGAGAGCTGGCCACTTTATCTGGGGTATTTTGATCCGAAGGGCGATGAGAGGGGTGAGGTGGTTCTTGCTGGTGATGGGAAGATCAGCTGGACGGCGATTAAGGATTTGGGGTTGGCAAGCGCGTTGGTATTGGTGGATGGGAGTGGGAGGTTTGAGGGGAAGACATTCTATCTTTCGAGGAGAGAGGGCCCGAGAAGCATGAGTGAAATTGCGAAGTTGGTCGGGGAGGCGAGGGGAAAGGAGGTCAGTGTTAGGGTTGTGGGCAGGGAGGAGTATGTCGAGGCATGTGTCAAAAGGGGTATCGAAAGGGCGTCGGTTGAATGGTGGTCCTCGACTTATGCTGCGTTGGAGAGTGGAGAGTGTTTGATTGATGACCCGACATTGGATGAGTTGTTGGCCAGCCGTGGGGTGAAGCCGACCCCGGTTGAGGATACATTGAGAGGAATGCTGTAAGCAGAGTACCTGGGCTTTGTACTAGCACGGTAGAAGCTCTTGAACTCACACAGAATGTCTCACGATCGATTGGAAGAATCCGCCTGCTTATGACTGACATTATTCGACTGGGTATAGTGCGCGCCAATTCTCCTCCAATGTGCCTGGCTGGTTGCGTTGTTATGATATGTTTGTTCCAAAAAGAGCAAAGACTCGTTGCCATCTGCGACCATCTCCAGCATTTGCTTTGGCTGGATCGTCCTCCTTAGCTTTGATTCCATACTGCTGGATGCAGCATGTAAAGGCTTTGTTCCTCGGCAATAAATTGCTGAGTTCGCCATCGTTTGGAGACACACCCAGAGGATCTGCGCCGCCTGCTTCCTTCATGACGCCCTTGTTGTCCTTGCCTCTTGAAGGATTCGATACAAGAATCTCACTTTCTGAATCGCTGTCCGCATCAGGCTGTTGCCCGATGCCTCGAACCGGACTTCGCGTCGACGACTCAATCGAGGAGGGAGGCGGCATCTCGATTTTCTTGAATTGCAACCGCAAATGCTGAGATTTCTTCTCCTCAAGATCCCCCCATAACTTGAAAAGTTGCTCCTTGAGACGAGCGAGTAGATCTGGATCCTTTCGAAGGCTTTCTTGAATCAGCATCATTCGAAGTGATAACAAGGAATACTAACTTTGCCGCATCATCGTCCAGCCCTAGCAATCCCTGTGCTGCTGAATTATCAACCAGCAACCAAAGCCGATTATTGGGGCTCTTGACGTTGGTTTTTGAGCTGGCATCCTCTACTTGTAGCCAGAACCTCCATTCCCAGACCTTCTTGGCAAAGCCCTTGCCGCTGGTGAAAGATCGCATGTCCTCTTCAACGTCTGTGTCCTCTCCTCCGCTGTAGTCGGAAAGCATATCATACTCCGACTCCCGACGCCAGACGGAAAAATCTTCAATGCTCTCGGGGGCGTAGTTGACTATTCTAATATTCGCTCGGTATTTCCGTACCGTGAATGGTGACAGATAACTAGAACCGCCTGGTAATACAACTTTTTCTGGTTCCGCAATCACTTTCAGGCTCTGAGGAACTTGATCTGGAAATGAGCATCGTACTGTTTTAAGGTTAGCTGAATCCGCCCAATCGATGAAGTGCCTTGCCATTATCGTTGAGATCTAACTTTTCCACAAGCTTTGCTTCAGAAGCAGCAGCTTGCTTCTCGGCCGCGGCTCGCTTTTCCTTTCTTCGCTGTTTGGAATTGAGTTTCGGTAGTCCATCATTCTCTGCCTTGCGCTTATTTCCGAGTCCATCGTCCTCGCAAAGGATTGCCTTCTTTTGGGCCTCGTGTTTCTTCCAGTACTCATGAGAACGCTTCACTGCCTCTTTCCACCTGATATCATTTTCTTCCGGATTCTCCGATTTCTCCATGATTTTCACTTGGATCTTGCCGTCAAATCTCTGTCGATCTCCACGGAGGTAGCCTTCCAAGAGTCCACCCATCTTGCCATACTTAATTTGTACATTTGAAAGCAGTACCCACTGCTTCACTTTGACATACTCACGCACATATGTTGCATGCTCGTCATACAGGTTGAGCTGGATGGACATCTTCCCAAAGGGGCCTGGCCAGGCTTTTGGATCTTTGCTTCGAGATGTGGTATAACCATACTCATCGCCATCTTTTGCTTCAGCTGATCCCTCTCTACCCCAGGCATTATTGTAGAACGAACTGTGCGGAGTGTAGTCGGATAAGTATATGGACAAAACGTTGATCGAATCATGCACTTTTATGACCTGACCAAGGATATTATAGAAGTGCTCCGGTTTCACATCCTTCAGAAGGCTAAACTTGTCTTTAACTTTCATCGACTGCATGCTTTTCTCATGGAACTCATGGTCAGATGGGATATCCAACTCGTTTGTCCGACTTTTTGCCCATATGACATAGTTAGTCTCCACGAGATTTGGCGGTTTGAACTTCCCAGGTGGGAATGACTGCCACTTAGCTGTGGGATATGTCAACGGCTTGCTCGGTATATTTGTAGCCGCTAAGACATGGCATTCTGTGGTCCAGTGGGTGAGCAGAGAAACAGCTCCTTTATACATCTGAGCCTGATTCCTTGTTAATCTAGCGATCTATCAAGGTTGCATAGTTCTTACTTTGACATTTCGAAGAAGGACTACGTCTGCAGGGCCAGATATCGTTGGCATCTTCTCCTCTGGCCAGAAGAAAGAAATCTGAATTCCGTAGCTCTCATTCTGTACAGAATAGTCTATGATCTCGATGGTGCATTTGAAACCTAGTTCATAAATTAGATAGACCCAAAGTGAATAGATTCGACTTGTATCTCCGACATACTTGTGCCTCGCGTCTGTGTTGGAGGCATGAAGTCTTTCACAAAGCCAACTACATTCACCGCCACATTGGCCATGAGCTGTTCATTTGGAAGATTCTTAATGTCTGCAATGGTGGTGAATCCTGATGGGAGGTGCTCGACAGGAGAAGAGTCCTTGGTGCTCATCTTGAGTCGACTGATTCATATGAATCGTAACAAACACACATATGAAGGTGATGGATCAAAAGGACAATAGGGTCGCCGTGCGAATCATTATTTGGAAGAAGAAGCAAAGATGAATGTTTGCATAGTTAGGAAGCGCTGAGGTTGCTCCATCCCATTCACTTCACTTTGGTAGACGCGCTCTTGGGGGACGACGCGACGGTTGCCAAGCCTGCCGCATTGCCTGGACCCACCTTAGTCATGGAGTCACGTGAGTGGTTTACTCTCAGACCTGATCCACCTTCTTTGAGCTCTTCCATCCCACGTCGAACTTCCTCTTCCCTCCCACTATCTTCCCACCCCACAACAACTTCGACTACCACTTGATCAACCGCGATTGATCACCCCAGTACCATACTTGAAAATACCAAATCGCACATCACCAAACGCAAACATGGCTGACCGCTACATCCCAGAGCATCGGCGAACGACGTTCAAGGCGAAGAACACTTTCAAGCCTGAAGAGCTGCGACGCCGCCGCGAGGAACAGCAAGTCGAGATTCGGAAAGCAAAGCGTGAGGAGAACTTAGCAAAGAGAAGAGGTATCACTGGCGGAGATGGTTCGCGCCCTGGAGCTTCTCTAGGCGCCGAGCCAGACAGCGACGATGATACTGCTCCCACCGAGAGTCAGGTAAGTTGGTCGCACATCTTGTCATCCTTTGCGCAGCACGACACAGCAGCGTTCCTGGCTCGTGTGCCTACATAGCAGCGATACTTTTGGGTACCGCCCGCCATTATCCTCGCTCTCTGTTTACCCCCCAGTGGGGCAGCTGCGAAATATTATTTTTCGCTTGTGTTGATGGGCGGGCGTCGATGGTCCACTCTTCAGAGAATCCTAGGAGAACCACTTCCCCACACTCTGTCTTATACCTGGCTTCCTGGTCATTATGCTGACTCTTTGTTGACATAGTTGAATGAGGACCTTCCCCAAATGGTCGCCGGCGTTTTCTCCGAACAAATCGACCTTCAAATCCAAGCTACTACAAAGTTCCGAAAGCTTCTCTCCAAGGAGCGAAACCCACCGATTGAAGAAGTTATCAAGACTGGAGTTGTCAGCAGATTCGTTACCTTCCTTCGATCTCCTCATACTCTGGTACAATTCGAGGCTGCATGGGCCCTTACCAACATTGCCTCTGGGTCCGCGCAACAAACACAGGTTGTCATCGAGGCTGGAGCTGTCCCTATATTCGTTGAGCTGCTTGGCAGTCACGAACCTGATGTTAGAGAGCAAGCTGTCTGGGCTTTGGGAAATATTGCCGGAGACAGCCCGTCATGCCGAGACTACGTTCTGAGCTGTGGTGCTCTGAAGCCTCTCTTGAATCTCTTGGGTGATAGCCGAAAGTTGAGCATGCTCCGCAATGCAACCTGGACCCTTAGCAACTTCTGCCGTGGAAAGACCCCGCAGCCCGACTGGAACACCGTGAGGATTCCAACTTCCATTATATGATGATAAGCTTACACTTCCAGCAGATCTTGCCCGCTCTCCCAGTTTTGGCTAAGCTTGTTTATTCCCTTGACGATGAGGTTCTGATCGACGCTTGCTGGGCCATCTCATACCTTTCCGATGGTGCTAATGATAAGATCCAAGCTGTCATTGAAGCTGGCATCCCACGCCGCCTCGTGGAGCTGCTCATGCACGCGTCCACCTCCGTCCAGACTCCTGCACTTCGCTCTGTTGGTAACATCGTTACCGGAGATGATGTTCAGACCCAGGTCATCATCAACTGCGGTGCTCTTCCCGCTCTTTTGTCACTTCTGAGCTCAGGCAAGGATGGGATCCGCAAGGAAGCATGCTGGACCATCTCGAACGTCACAGCTGGTAACTCTACCCAAATCCAAGCTGTGATTGATGCGAACATTATTCCTCCCCTTATTCATCTCTTGTCCAATGGCGATCTGAAGACTCGTAAGGAGGCTTGCTGGGCCATCTCTAATGCTACATCTGGTGGACTCCAAAAGCCAGAGCAGATCCGCTACCTCGTAAACCAGGGCTGCATCAAGCCTCTCTGTGATCTCCTTGCTTGCCCAGACAACAAGATTATCCAGGTGGCTCTTGATGGTCTAGAGAACATCTTGAAGGTCGGCGAAATGGACAAGGATGCCGCTGGTGAAGGACAAGAAAGTATCAACAGATATGCCCTGTTCATTGAGGAGTGCCAAGGCATGGAGAAGATCCATGATTGCCAGACAAATGCCAACGAGGAGATCTACATGAAGGCATACAACATGATCGAGAAGTACTTCTCGGATGAGGATGATGTCGCTGAGCCTGACGAGGGTACTACCAAGCCTGATGGTACCTTTGGCTTCGGCACAAATACCGCTCCTCAAGGCGCTGGTTTCAGCTTTGCAAGCCCCAACGGCGACTCTATGGATATGTAAGCTTGCGCTGCAGGCGTCACACTTCCACTGGCATGCCGTTGCATGCTTTACTCCCTTCGCGCCAACACACCATACACATTCTAATTCGAATGGCCGGATACTCGAAAATGATTCACGGCATTCCCATATTTCACCAACGACACCCCAGTTTTCTACAGCACAGACACACCCCTGCGAAAAGGCGCCCCTTTCGGATGTGACCAACTTTAGCGAAAGATTCACCATCATGTATTTCCCTTTTGTTCACCACACCCCTGGCACATCACACCGGCGTTGTTTTTCTGAGAATTTTGATTTGGAGTGCGAGACATGGTAGCTTTAAAGCTCCTGATCTCATGAGATAAGCATCGAGATTATGGTACTTACTTAGTTTGAGCGAGGTAGCTTGAAAGCTCCTGCTCTGGATGATGCGGACGACGATGATGGATGTATGGATGGATGATGGGGGGAGTTACAGCCATGACACCAGTCGTGTGCTAGAGTTATTCCCAACCAATGAGACAATTCAATCCCCCACCCTTTCTCCTCATGATGTGGGACCATTACATGTTTACCTGCAGTGTCACATGGCTGCTCTACGTTAGGTCAATTCTCCGATTCCTGGCAAGTCTGCCTCGAGATTATCGGGCGCAAGCCACATTTCTCTCGTAAGGCTCTTTTCCGTGAGACATTTTTTGCCGATTTTATTCTGATTTCGTAGTAACTCGATCGCACGATTGCAACACAACCCAAGTATGGAGGTCGTCGGGGCTGTCGCGAGTATTGTTACGCTCACAAAACTGGTCCTCGATGGCGTGAGGATTGCTAAGACCTTATACAAGGCCCCCGATGACCTTGCTGCGCTTCAGGTATCTTAAACCCCCGCCTAAGTGTCCATCTGCGATATCTACGATGCTCGAGCATTGGCTGAGCTTCAGTAGGACCAGCTTGAAAATTTCAATGGTATGCTTGCTGAGATTGAAAAATCTCACAACCATGTCTTGCCGGGACCGGTATTCACAACACTGGAAAGATCAAAACTCGCAATTGAGCAGATCCGTCAGCTTGTGGAACTGAAGCTGCTAAAGACCAATGGCAGTACCTCGAGAGCACGACGGAGAGCCTGGGCTAGACATAAGTCCAAAATCCACTCGCTCCGCGATATATTGCGAGAGTGCCGAGAGAATTTAACAATTGCATTGAGCGCAAGTAGCTCGTAAGTTCACCCGAAATTGACAACCCCTATTATCAATCGACTAGCCTGGTGATTGCATCATGAGTCAGTACAATATCATGATGGCCTACCATACTAATGTACGAAGTTCACTGTCCTACCGCGCTGAGGCACATTTGTTGTCAATTACTCAAGACGTAGGTCTGTCCCGACTATCAGCAAATACGATCACACATAGTCTCTCCGTAATACAGCAATCTTTGGAGGAAACTCGGGATGCTATCCAAGTTCAATCCCAAACGTTCAATGACATCCTCAATTCTGTATCATCAAAAGCCGGTCTGGACAGAAACAGAGCAAGTAACAAGCAAATGCTCGCGTATCCGACATCTGGAGGGTTCCTGCGTCCTGCACTTCAATCTGCAGAACCCCATGGCAATGTACAACATCCAGCAGCTAACATGAAATCCACGACAGAGAGCAGATACTACCGGCAACACTCCTCAGAGGAGACGAAGCCAGAGTCTGGCATGGAAACTTCGATCCGTCTCAGTCCCGCGAGTTCATTTGAGTTGTCTGACCGGTTCTTTCCCGAGCTTTATACTGTTATGGATGGCCCGCTGAACGTACGATTACATGCCTACTCTGCCTATGAAGTGCATTCCACGGACTTCTCTAGGACTAATTGTTATGGAGTCTTTCTGCTGAAGGCCCATCGTCAATGGCAGAGACTCACAATTTCGGTTCAAATCAAACGCAAGTCTCGCTTTTGGAGCCACACAAAAGTCTCTCGATCCCGGCCCAATTACGTTACCAACAGTTATCATCTACCTCGAAGTCTACAAGTTCAGGCCGCTGAACTTTTGACGGATGTTCAGGATCTGGCCGATGATACGCACCTGTTTTTGGCTGTATCAGACGATGTCAATGGTCGCCCCAAAGTAACATGGTGCCAAGAACAGACTGAGCTCAAAAACAGCCAGGTTGGCTTCGCCCCCGATGAAGTCATATCTTTACTGGATGACTTAGGCTGCCAAAGGGTTTTTGAGAATGAGACCGTTCAAATAGCCATGCTGCAAGCACCCGAGTGTTTCGCCACAAGCGTCAATGGCCACCTGCTCCATGAATGCAAAATCTCAGGTCTAGCAGGAGAATGCTCGCTGTACACAATTCAACTCTTGCATTGCTTGTCCGGATTTCACCACATCGCAAAACTTTCTGCCGTTATTCTCGACTCTAAGGGCAGACAATTGAAGGGCTTTCTAAGGGAGATTCCTGTCAAAGGTTGGCTGTTTGGAATCATTGCTAGGTCCCTCACAGCAGGTCGAGCTGTCCCCTGGAGTCGACGCGAAAAGTGGGCCAAGCAGATACTTGAGGCTGTCAGTCACATCCACTCAAAAGGCTTCGTTGTGGGGACTCTGGGAGACTTGGGCGGAACTCCTATCGCGGTCGACGACGATGATCGTGCGTTGCTCTGGAAGTTTCGAAACAAGACCTGGGCAAGCCCAGGCTTTCCGGGTTACCTCCCACCGGAGTATCGACAACAGACAGGACAGTCTCCCAGTGGAAGATTTGATAGTTCCCAAGATGGACTCCTTGATGTCAGCCCTCGATGCGACATTTTCCAGCTCGGGGTAGCTCTCTGGCTCATAGCCTCAAATCAATTATTCTGGAACGCCTGGCACTTATTCCAGAACACATATGTACAATCAGCAACACATTCCCACGAGAATGCGCATATCGATGCATTGCCACCACTTCCCGAAGATATCCCGCAGTACTACAAAGACATTATAGCAGCATGCCGGTCTAGCAATCCAAGTACACGTCCCACTGCTAGGAGATTGCTGCAGATGTTCCCGTCTAATATGATTCCGTTGGCTCAAGAGCTTCAGCTCCCATGCAATGATACTAGCTCCAGGAAGCTGATCAGTAACTTCCCACAAGTGGCAGTGTACTGTGATGTGTGCGAGGCTGAAAAGCTGGAGACCATTTTTCATTGTGATTCATGCTCATATGGAGATTTTGATATGTGCGCAAAGTGTTTTGAAGAAGGTTTCCATTGTTATGACAGTACGCACTTTTTGGTTGAGATGACGACGAAGCACGGCATTCTGTTGGCTATCGATAACTATCACTCGTGCGTGAAAGAGGAAGGGAAGCGAGAGATTATGCATCTTTGAGAGTCACTTCACGCTATCGAATTTTTCTTTTGTATACACTCTCTGGAAGCTTAAATCGTACATCGGTTGTAGTTCATGTCACAATTTCCACTCTCGGTGCCCTGGCATCTTGAGCAACACCAGACAATGCCCCGCCTACAGTCTTCAGTAGCCTTCATATACGCCAATTGTATCGACTTAAGATGATTCAAAGCCAGCTTTATTCCAATCCAGAGACATTTTGCCTGCTTATATATATCTCGCCCGGCAGGAGCGAGGACCAGATTCCCATGTGGCCAGCCCGATGAACAGAACTTATGCACAGCTATGACCTTACGCAGCTCCGCAAACACAATCTTGCCCTTGGCCACTTCCTTGATGAGATCGTCAAAGTACCACCCGAGTCGTGTAGCGAATGTCTGGCAGTGGGCGATGAATGCGGCCCGAGTTTTGTCGTCTTAGTGAGTGGTGTTTGCACAAAGCGACCACTTCATGAAGAGATCACATCAACAGACCAGTTGACGTATGCTTCTCTGACCCCGACAAGACGGCGTGGGCCGTGAAAAGAACCTTGGTAGTTCTCCGAATCTTTATGTGGCAGAAGAAAAGAGGTGTTAAGACATCAAAGAACCGCCCGCATTTTGCATGTCAATGGGATAAGAGTATCGGTGGAATAGTCGGAATGAAGCTATAATGTGAGCAACTTCGGGTCACCTTGAGGATCTGGTTGATACATGCATGATGTTGAATCGGCTTTATCATCAATGCTTGGCCGCCCAGCTCCCTTTCCAACGACATCACCCGTCGCATACACTTCGCCGTCCTATAACCAACCTGATCATGTCGACTCTAAGCTCCATATAATCAACTGGCCTATATATCAATTTATTTCACTGAAGTGTTGGAACCCGAGTACCATGTCGTGAGCTCCACTCACGACAAATTCCGAGCCAGGGGTTCTGCACCGTATCTATGGCTTGCTAGAGTCTACACAAACGGCATGCATTTCGACGTGAAAATGAGCCTAATCTCAGGTCGAGATCGGCAATTTTTAGATACGTGCAGCCAGTCATCATACCTTGTGTCCATCGAATTAATTCTCGAGGGTCAAGGCTTGTCAGGGCCAGGCATGTAAGATGGATCCACAGATTTCCAAAGTCAAGGCTGACAAATACCTTAGTCAGCGCTAACAAGCCTTGAGCTCAGAGCCTCCGTACAGTACTGTAAAACCAATGCAAGAGATCTTTCCCCCACTTTTGTTATTTCTCAAAACTCCACAACAGAACACCAACGCCAATCATTTCTCAATTTCCTTGGCATAATGTCGCAGCCACCCGAGATCCCCGTCCGGGGTTCAAGTCAACATGTTCGCTCCCCTGCTCCCACGATCATCGTGCCCGATCGCACGTCAAGCTTGATTAGCAGCAAAGGAAAAAAGGAGAAACGGCAGCTGGAGCTCGAGCAAGATGCCATCAATGAAGAGATTGTCCATGCACAGAAAAGAGTCAAACGACAAGCCTCATTTGATGCTACGTGAGTCGCTCACTTTCAAAAGTTTGACCATGACTAATGAATCTTCTATTTAGACACTGGAAGACTGCTGCAGACATCGCGCAGCTCAGAGCGAGGAGTCAAGAGGTTCAACGCAAGATATCAATGAGCACATTCAAAGAGAAAGGGGGAACCGAGGAGGAATGGACACAGACTACAGAAGCAACCGAATCGTTCGCACTCGAACAGTCCTACAAACTTGATCAGGAAATCTGCAACAAACAGGCTGAATTTCTGATCAGTTCAGAGCAGTCTTTGAGCAAGGCTCAGTCAGATCAAGAAAAATCTTGGTTCAAACTATTCATTACTTCTAAGCTTGGATTAGGCGTCATCGAAACTGGTGCTGGCCGCCGCAGCACTTCTGACCAGTCGAATTTCAAGTCTGCTCTTATCGAAGAATATGCCGCGTTAGACCCGAGGCCAGGATCTGAATATCTCTGGTGTCCTATAAGTCACGCCTATATCCCTCAAAGCTCGGTCAAAGCTGGTCATCTCTTCGCCTACCGTCACGGTCAGTTAACTATGGACACAGTTTTTGGAAGACAAGAAGAGCCAGAGTTGATGTCGCCTCGCAACGGGCTATTAGTGCATGAAGGCTTCGAGGCTATCTTTGACCTAGGCATTGTTACTATCGTTCCTAAGCTGGAATCATCAGCCTCAACACCATCAGATATAGAAAGGTGGAATTCTACAACACCTAGGGAATACTGCCTTAAGATTATTGACCCAGAACACAAGGATGCAAAAAGGGCCATCGAAATCGATGGCAAAATGACGGCGTGGAAAGATATGGATGGTAGGCCTCTAAAGTTTCTTAATGACTTTAGGCCAAGAGCTCGATATTTGTACTTTCACTATGTTACTCAACTGCTGAAAGTATCCTGGCGCGATGCTCACAACAAGAAACGAGCCGGAAAGATCCTCAAGAAGCAATTCCGAAGACCCTATTGGGGTACAAGGGGTAAATATGTCCCGAACTTCATGATTCGAGTTTTCATCGAAGAGGTCGGAAATGAGTGGAAGTGGATGGAGGAGAACGGTTACGAGGCAGACGAATCCGAGCCAGGAGATCGATACGCGTTATTGGAGTCAACAAGCACACAAGCAGCTGGGCTGGCGAGCAGCAAAGCTGATGATGATCTGGAGGAAGATCATGACCTGGAGGAAGATGATGATTCAGGGAGAGCTGAAGGTTCGTAGAGTCATGAAGAGACGAGGAAATGTAGAGAATTCTGAAGAGTTTACTGGTGCGTATTCTGTCCTACGACGTTTACAAGACATGTATGTCCACTTGCTTCCTCATGTCCCAAGCAGTCCATTAACCACAATCTCTATAGATCTCAGACCCAATGCCACGGATGCTCTAGTACTTCGCGCCGGACATTGGGGTGTTGCTGGATTTGCAATTTTCATGGCAGCCTTTGCGACCATGCTTCATGGCGTCAAGATTGATCTGGGGTTCGTCTAGGTAAGTTATCTCTGATTGATTTTATCCAGAATAATCTACTGATACTAGCCGTCCTAGAACATGACCGGTATCTTCACTGGTTCAGCACTGCCAGCTCTCATCGCTACCTTCTTCTCCTCCCGCCAAGGTGCTCTAGCAGCCACATCATCAATCTGGCTCGGTTTCTTCGCCGCCGTGATCACTTGGGTATATAAATCTGTATCTTTTTCAAAGTATCGCATAGCGCTGACCATCTTCGTCGCAGCTCACACTCGCACAACGCTTCTCAGGCGAAGTGACAATCGCCTCCGTCGGCGCCACAGATCCGTGTCTCTACGGCTGCATTGCGGGCATTGGAGCCGCCGCCATAGTCACGATCAGCATTTCGATCTTCCAAAATGCAGGCTAAACATGGGAGACCCTCGGTGCGATCCGTCTCCTTGACGATGAAGGCAATGATCGCGATGTCGCGTACGCAGATCCAACTTATGATCCTGAGAGGTTGAAGAAGGCTGCGTATATTTCGAGAGGGATAACAGTGTTCCTGTTCTTAGCACTGTTCATTATCTGGCCGTTGACGTATGTTTGACCTTTTACATTCTTGTCTGGTGATATACTGACGCAGCATTACAGTCTCTACGGCACTGCCTATAAATTCTCCCGCAATTTCTTCACTGGCTGGGTCATCGTCTCGCTTTTCTGGGCGTTCTTCTCCTTCTTCAGCGTTACTTTCTACCCTATTAGTGAAGACCGGCATCTACTGTTCTCTTGGGCTAAGGATTTGGTGGGGAAGGGTGGAAAGGGTGGAAGGGGGGATGAGTTTGGCCATCATAAGGATAAGCGAGGGACGAGATTTGGAGATACAAGTCCGGAGGTCGGGAGTGCGGATGAGAGTCTTAAGGCTGGAGCTGTGGGGGTGAGGGAGGAGAAGGCTTGAGGGTTTTGATGGGAGAAGTCAGAGATCGAAGGGTGGGAAGGGTACAGAAAGGGATTGATATGTGCAAGGAAGAGCGGGTAGATGCGGAGTGTCTACATTGTTTCGTTATTTCCTAGTGTTGAGTTGCTCTCTAGAACGCAATTGTTATGAACTTCAATAGACCAGACTTCATATTGATAAGACTTAGATCGATCGTTGATTCGAATTTCCATACATGTATTTCTTGGTCATTTGCATCATGACTCTGGAGCTTTGATAGTCTTCCCATCATTATACATACCTAGATACGTAGCCTTCAACCGACTCATCAAATGCTCATCAGCAGTCATCGAATGGACCCCAGTACTAGCACTAGCATCCACTCCATTCAACTCCTGCACCATCTTACTAGGCACTGGCTCCAGAACAGTCGATCCCAAAGGATGTCCAAAGTAAGCAATGCTGTACCTGTCTTCTCCTCCACCCTTTCCTTGGTTGGGGAAGACTACCCTGTGGACAGTGCTCTTGAAGAGGTTGTTTGTCCAGTGGCTCAGAAGATCGCCGATATTGACTAAAATCGGAGGCGAGGGATCATTCTCTGTGCCTGGAGGGAAGACCGGGACAGGTGTCCAAGCTGCTGTATTGCTGAAGTTTCGTTCACCATTTATTTCGCGGGCGGATGGTGGGATGATCTCTAGACCTGGTTGGCCGGGACGTTGAAATAAAAGAGTGATTGAACCATAGTCGGAATGAGCTCCAGCTCTGATGTCGACCTCTGGTTTGTAGTCCGTTCCTGGGGGGATGGGAGGGTAGTAGAGGAGGCGAAGTGTGCAGGAACTTTCGTCTTCGCCTCGATGGCGGCTGGCGAACCAATCTGAACCTCCTTTTTCGGGGTCAACCTCAGAAGATGTCAGTCAGTACGTGATAGGCGAAGGGAATAAGGTAAGGTACCTCGATACCGATGGCAAATAGTGCAAGGATCTTTTCCATGAGGCTGTGGCAGTATTTGTGGAATTGATCTAGCTGTTCCTCGCGAGGGGCAAAGGCGGGAGGCAAAGGTTGCTGAGCTTTACCCTTGATGAACTCGGCAAGATTAAAGGCTCTTGATAAGGTAAGTTTTTGGTATGATGGCTCTAGATTGGTATCATGGCTCTAGTGGAGGGATTACATACTCCTTGAAATCGCCCATCTGTATGGTCGTCAGTGATCAAGTATAAGGGTGGGGGCCGTAAGAGGAAATACCTACCCTTTGACTTTTGGGATCCAGAGTCTCAGCATGCATACCCACCCATCCTCGGTTATCCTTCTGAATTATACAAGACTTCTTCTCTTCTATGGGTGACTTGAAGAAGCTTTTTGACTGGGTAAAAGTATATCAGTCATCTATCACTTGGTACAATGTGTACTTGTGATAGCGTACCAGTTGAAAGACATCATTGATAACCTCCACAGGAATATCTTTCCCTTCATTTTTTATGTATACAAACCCATATGTAGCTGCCGCATCCACAAGCTCTTTTGCAACTTCTGTTTCTGGGCGAGATCCGGAGATATCGATGACGGGAATCTGCCCTTTAGATGCGGAAGTGTTTCCATTGGAGATCGCCATGGTTTAGTGAATGTTGATAGAGGATGTGAAATATTTGTTAGACTTTCTAGATTACTGATTGTGTAACCCTGAATCTGGGGAAGGTGAGATTTGATATAAGATCTGAGATGTGGCGATCACTGCTTGAACCACCCCACTCTCTTCTCTCACTCAGATAACTTGATAGGTTTGAGCAGCCTCGTAATCGTAAAGTTGACGCGTCTTTGATGAATCTTGGAGAAGTATTTCGCTTTCGGGCTTTCGGCTCGCGTTTTCGGGGTCGCGATCGTTCAAGGCTGTGTTGAGACCTTTGCATGGATTATCCTTCGCTTCATCCAATCCATCCCCCAGATATTCGAGGATCGTGAGGCTTGGTGCCAAGAGATAGATCATCACGTGAAAACTCTAAACAGACCCCTGCCCGGCCCGGCGTACCTGACGGATGCGGGAGCTACGACCACTACCTTGCCACACATCCCAGAACTTTTGAAGCTCACGCTTCTAGAAGTTATACCCACCTACCTACTCACCCACCTACCCCTCACCATATTGAAGCTTTCAGTCACATCTTCTCAACGCTCATCCTACCTCTGCCATCCTCGTCGCATCTACTTTCGAATTGCTGCTCATTTTCTGCGACACTCAACCCCCAAAACACAACTGCACGAACGCCCTACCTACGATCGCTCCTTCCTCCTACCCTCCTTGAACTCGCCTTCCGCCACGACCAGAATTGGCAAGCACAAAGTTGCAAACGGAAAGAACGATCTACATACAAATCAACACAGCTTGAGCCACTGTGCTTTCAGTCAAGATGCCTCGTAAGTTCACCTCTCCCGCTTCGTTCATCACTTCTCCGAACTCCCAACCCGCGGATCAGCAAGATGGAAGGCGGCACATACAGCGGTTACGGCGCTCCGTATGAGGAGCAGGACAACTACGACCAGGACAATTACCACAGGCCGAGTGATGTTGGTGCCTGGTATGCAGCCCAGGGTGTGCAGATGGACCCCACTAGAGCCTCGTCGCTACGACAGGGACACTTCTCTTCACAAGAATATCACTCGAGTCTGGACTCTATCGGTGAATATGCTACGAATCTTGCTGAGGGCCCTGATACTTTGAGACGATACCACCTTATGAGAACACACTCCCATGCTGCGCCTCTTACCAGGAACCGCGACCCGCCAGCAGACGAACGCATCCCGTTGGCCAATCCTGTTTTCATCTTGCGTGGCTACAGGCTCATAGACGAGAACTCGCCGTCTATGGATGATGTTTTCGCGGCCGTGGATCGTTTGGCACCTTCGAATACTCAAATCGGATCGAATTGGCCATATGCTAACAGTAAACTTTGTCCAGTCCAAGATGCAGACTTTAGTGTTAATTCAGACGCATAGTAAGTCGTGTTCAAGTTTGTGCAATGGAGTCTGAACTGACTTTGCCATAGTTCCATGCCATTTTCAGAGCTGAAAGATGCTGTCATTGGTGTCGAAGCAACCTCATATCTCCAACACATGATCGACGATCAACCTGCACATGAACCTCTCCTCGCAGCCCTCGGCGGCGATCCAATAGCACTAAAGCATCACATTGAGAATGATTTGGACAAATGGAGCGAGAACAAGATGCGGCCGCTCTTCGTTTTCGATGGCCAATCGGTTGTTGGCAAGGACGAAATGGCGTTGAAAAACGCAAGTGCAGCTCTCGTGAAGACACAAAAGGCATGGGAATTATACAGCAATAACCACCCCGAAGAGGCAGTAAAGACCTTTGGTGCTTCTGGTACGTACGCATGCCAGTTCAGCGGCCTCTGAACTAATTTCCAGTAGGCGCTGTACGAGCACAAGACTTGTACCATATTCTACAAGAGGTTTTAGCTGAGCGAAGCCTGAACTTCCTGATCGCGCCGTTCAGTGCTTGTGCCCAGGTATGCGATAACGTCGCAATCCATCCATCTCAGCTAACATTACCTAGCTTGCTTATCTTGATACACTCGACGAACAATTCATCGATGGCATCATGGGTTCGAAAGAGCTGCTTCTTTACGACATCAATGATGCAGTCATCCATCCCCCGACCTCAAGTAATTGGGAAGAGAAGTGCTTCTACGGCATCATCAAGTCGGAGTTGCTGACAAAACTCAACGTTGCTGGCCACCCAGAGATGTTCCATGATGCGCTTCTCTTGGTTGGAACCTCATTCTTACCACCATTTCCTCCCCTCCACGTCGAAGGCATTATTTCTTCGCAACCATACACCCTAACAGATGCCATCAACCTCCTGCGAACATCGAATCGATCTGTTACTGCTACCTGCAGTACTTTTTCGGATATTCTCGACAAGTATGATCGAAATTGGTTAACAAAATACCGAAAAGCAAAGATGAGCGTGAAGCATTGCTGTACAGTCACCACAGACGGTGTTGTTCACATTCGAGATTGGGACAATCTCTCGTCTGACAACTCGGAATACTTGGGCTTGCAGATGCCTGCCGAACTGTATCATTATCTCTCCAAAGCTCTGGTTGGTCCCCGAATTATCAACTGCTTCGTTCACTTGAAGTGGCACATTTTGCCTACCCTGGATGGCGTTGTCTCGGATGAGTACAAGAAGCTGGTTACCCAATCGCTTCTCCCTCTAAAGGAGACTACTGCTGCCCTGGTTTCTTCGCGCATCGCCCGAGCAACACAATTCAAGGATATTGAGATGATATTCTGGTTTGACGAGAACCTGAAAAAGACTCTCGTACATAGAAATATGCAGCCTCAAACGAACCAACAGACTGATTCCTGGGGTGTAAAGGACCCGCAGTTGAAGACTCAAGCAACGGCAACTGGAACTTCACCCGGGACTCTCTCATTTGCTCTCCTCGCTCTACAGTCGAAGGACTTCCCGTCTGCAACCGTCTATGCCGCACCGGCCAAGGGTCACGTTACTGGCATCAATTCGAAGACGGAGCTTCAGTCGAACGTACTCTGGCGCTTCCTCCATCTCAGAGGGTATATTAATGACCAGCATCAATTGACGAGCTGGGGTAAAGCCCTGGCTACCACTCTGAAAGCAATTGGTCCTTCCATCAAAGCCTACAACGATGTTCACCACCTCGAGGAAGCAGCCTTTCTTGCATTCGAACTTCTTCGCTTCGACAACCTCAACTCGCGCAATCGTCATCCAGAATTAATCGGTGCACCCCTCCGTGGATCTGATGATGATAAGGCAAACTGCATACTAATTGGACGCACTTCTTGTCTTCTCAAGCTCCGCCACCAGAACTTGGGTTATACAGGTCCCCTCAGCAAGAACTTCTTGTCATTCCATTCGATCATTAAGGAAGTCCGCGAAACCGATAGAGATCTCTTGGAAGGTGTTCTCGCGTCGTTACTTCTCAATGGCCAAGGAGAACGCCCTCGGGACGACTGCGATGGTCTAGGACGAAGGTATGTTGACCGTTACTGTCCGGATAATTATCCTTTAGCTAATCGTTGTAGCTTGCCTTTCTCCAAGGACATTGATACCAGTCTCGGAATTGCGGTCAAAACTTACCTCGATGACTTCTTCAAGGCCGAATGGACCCCAGAGGAGCGGGAAGCTAACAAGGCGGAATACATCAAGAAGTATCTCCCACACAGCGTCAACTTCTCCGAGGACCTGGATGTTGCCTTCAAGTTCTTCGATGCAGTGTACGAGGGTGTATCAACTTTGGGCAAGGAGATCAACGAGGCAGACAAGAAAGTCTGGGACAACGCACATGCGTACCTGGCCAAGCGGAGATAGATGTTTCTAGGGGTTGGGCGATAATCATTATGGCTGAATGCTTGGTATCTTTGGTATTCCTGTAGCCTTGGCAGTATGGACCCTCTGTCACTATGCTTAGTGTTAGGGATATTGAGTTAGCGGTCCTCTGGATAGCCTGGGGCCACAAATCATAGCTAGGAAGCAGAATTGATTACGTCAACCCATCCCACACTGTTCCTCTGTCCATGTCTTGCATGCGAAGTTACATGTAAGGGAACCTGAGGAGCTGCTGCCGTTATTTGTATTCTATCTTGAGCCACAGATGGATTCGAGCAGAGCATTACACAATGGTGTTCCTGCGCGACGAAATTGCCCTAGCAGTCGGGAAAACTCTTGGCATGATAGCCGAGGTCTTGTTTACTTTCTATTCATAGGTATTTAACATTCCACAGCAGCAAAATTATTCTGAAAATACAAAGGATAATTAAACATCTCTGCAAGCTCAATGTTTTTGATGATGCTTACTCTGCTTTGGGGAGTATCCAGCGTACTTATCAATGCTGGAATTCCGACTGCGCATAAAAATCGGAGCGATTTGTGAGACTTTAATTCTGAAATAATGATGATGTCAAACGTCTCATCGAACCCTTCGCATTGTACCGTCAATTTACTCCTCTGATACCGCTCCGATATTTCCTTCAATCTCTACCTTACGATCCCAAACTCCCTCCTCGCAAGCCATCCCATCCCTCATACCCCCAAGGATCCTCTCCCTCGCCTCCATAAAATACCTCTCCGCCTCCCCTGCCCTCACGACCCCACCATCTCTCCTAATCTCCCCCCTCAAACTCTCACCCTCCTCTAAATTCCCTTCTCGCATAGCAGCTTCCAGCATCAACGGTCGAGCTTTCACCAGCCATGTTTGTCCTTCTGCTAGTAATCTCTCCAATCCCGTTTTCAGCGCTGCCTTGTCCTCGTACTTAGCAGCATTGGTATGGTTTGTGATAGGGGATGAAGATGCTGAGGAGGTTGGAATTGGTGTTGGGTTTGGGGGGGTTACTGGTCCGAAATGTTCACGGACTTCTGCGGCGATTATTGTAGCGGCTTGCGTCAATGTTCCGAGGAATGAGAGGTGCACGGCTATCTCGTCGAGGCGGTCCATGTTGGAGAGGCAGGTTGAGGTGTGGATTCCGCCACAGGTGGAACATTTCGTGGCGCGCGAGGCGGGTGTGCGTGATTCTTTGGGGCTTTGAGAGACTTGAGATGTGGGTGTTTGGGACTGGGACTGGGAGATGGGTGTTTGCTTGGTGGCCTTGAACCAGGTTGGGACTTTGAGCTTGACGATGAGGGTCGGGTCGGGAGGTTGTGGAGTCGCAATGCGAATACGGCTTGGTGCTGGAGTCCGATAGGATAGGTGTGGAAGTTGTGGACCCGTGCGAATAAATCTTGGTGATGGGGTATGAGCAGGTGACATACGTACAGTATACGGTAGAAGTCCTGATGGTCTTGAGGAAACTGGATTGGAGATAGCTGGCTGAACGTGATAACTGACCGGCGTGTGTGTGGATTGCCTAGCAGCAGATGATGGTAGTGTTGATTTGGTATCGATACTGCTGCTGGAGTCGTGTTGTAATTTGCGCTTTCTGGTGGGCGTAATTTGCTCTGAGGAAGAGACTGGATGGTTTCGTTCTGGCCGTAGTGTTGATGTATCAATCGACTTATTCTCTCCCTCCAGTAAGGTTACCAGGACCAGACCGTGAGCACCATTTGCTGATGCTGAATTTGAGCTTGAGATTCCATATTCCACTTTTTTGCTGGTTTGATTGAGTTGGACCGGTGTAGAATGAGAATCGACATCCACGGGATCATCTGTGAGGACTGCATTCTTCAATGGAGAAGGTTTCTTGACGAAGCGGTTCTTTCGCCATAATCTAGAAGGTGATGTCAGCTTTATCACCACATGCTTAACTGGGCAACGAGGCAGAGAACTGACACTATTCTGGGCATGTTTGCTCCGTATCCCAGACAGGTGGCGAGACAGCCGCTTTACTGATTTGTTGCTTCGTGCGGTGCTATGAGATGGTCGATGGTGTTTCGGATGGAAGACTTCTAGAATCGAGTCGTTGTTGTAGCTCCGGGGCGGTTGAGCAGGATCGAAAGCAAGAGACTTTGTATGAAGCGTGGAATACTGGAGGAATATCTCAATTCACCGCATTTGTCAACTTTCTAAGTGGAGTGCGAATTTTGAAGGTGAAACTCCAGAAGCCTGTGTGGGAGAGGTTCGCTCATTTGTCTGGTCATCGAATTCACCTTGAGTCTCGTAAATTTTGTGGTGTTGCGAACTGGAAAGATTAAATAAACACTTTGCATCCAATCGTGGACAGCTTCTGAAGGAAAAGAATTTACAGGATTGTATCCGAGGGCAGCTGATGAGTTGTTTGACACATGGAGGATAAGAAGTGAAGGGGGGTCATCGACTGAGCTGCGTATGACTATACAGCGAAAACGGTGTTCAAGACAGGCTTTTGTGTTGACGAGTATTAATGATATAAGTTATCTCGGTCGGTTTGTTCCGAAGAGTCTATAGCCAGAGACCCTCGACAGTAATGAGAAACCGGTACTATTATGCATATCCATCATGACCCCTCATATCTCGAGTAGACAAACTACATTGCTCACTTATTGGCAGCATGTCCCTCGGCTGAGACTCCCAACAGCGAGGTATCCTTCGTGAACTCATCCATCATCACAGAATCTCTCCTCGCGGAGTCCTCGGTGACAGAAATCACTTTCGCAAGCTCCTCAGTCGTGGCGCTTTCTTCGGCAACATCTTCTCTTGTTGAAGCATTATTTTCGACTGTCGTGGGTGGTCTCGGAGATTTCCATTTCAAATCTCCGCATATACGCTCGAGGTTCTTCTCCAGCAAAGTAAGACCTCGTCGATAGTCTCCTCCAGAACGTTTCCAGCATCCTCAAAGTTCGCCTTGGCCCTCCGAATTCCTTCTTCATCTCCTATCCGAGCCGCGATTTCTAGATGTAACATCAAGATCCGTGCCCTGTACCTCCAACACAATGCCAGAGCCCAGTAGTCTATGTCGTCCTTGTGAAACCCGATAAGTGTCTTCAGACTGAAGTTTGGCAAAACCTCCTCGATAGGTGGGTAGACTTTCATTCTTGGTTTCTGGCTCTCGAGTTTCTTGATTTGATTCAGTGCACATTCGACTTTGTCTTCGTGGACGAACAGAGAAAATCCGTGTACGCAGCCGCAGGTATCGCAGATCTGAGAAGCTGCAGATTCATCTTCAGCCTTCGTGTTGTCGCTTGATGACGAGTCTTGAGGGGTAGAGGTGTCGGTCTTGTTCTTATTTTTGCGAACATTGAAATGATAGAGCTTCAGGTGCGGAAACATTGGAGGCATTGCTGAGACGCTTGATAGTGATCTGTCGGAGAGGGGTGCTGGAAGTGCTGGGGATCACGGTTAGTCACTTCCAAAGCATTTGCATGCGTCTCTCAACTTACAAAATGTAGAACGAGGGTTCCACAGTGTAATCGTATTAGTGATGTTGAGCTCCTAGAGATGTTTGGCGATACTTTGAATGATGTTGGGAATGAGAGACGTAGCGGAGCAACAGTGGAAAGAGCTTGGAAGGAAGGGAAAACATGTTTACTGGGTTTCGCTTAGGCACAGTCATATAGTAAGTGGGGTGGAAATTTGGAAGGAAGGAGCTCAGGGCGAAATGGGTAGACATGCACGTTGAGACTGTGAATTGGAGTTATAAGCATAGGCATTGAATGTAGAATTAACTCATTAATACTCGCCAAGTTATTCTAGTATTGCCTGACAGTCTGACAGTGGCTACCAGCTACGGAAACAGAATCGATCCACCCCCATCATAAGGAGCACATAGTCTCATAAGACTGCTCGAAATTCGACTCGATTGGCTTAGCAGTAGAGCCAGTCAGATCAAATCTGAGAGAGGCCTCACTTAGCTCCACCGCCTCCTTCAATTGCTGCTCGCACTTGTTGATGATATCAACCTTAGCAGCTTCAAGCTTTGCAATCACTGCAATCTTGAAATTCGTCGCAACCTCATCCATCAAAGCTTTGAATCAACGCTTTGCAAGACTTGATAGCTTCATGATCACCTTTGAGAAAAGCGATCTGTAGTTGTAGTTGGTGGTGCTTGACCACATTGTCAGTATACCGGACGTGTAGATTGCCGAGGTCCTTGCCTAATGCTTCAAATATCTTAACAACGGGTTCACCGAGCTCGAAGTCGCGAATCAATTGCGAGTCCGCCTTGCCCTTTTCTTGAGCGGAGACGAGTTTGTTGAAGGCATAGCTGAATGTAGGAGCTGCGAGCTTTATCTTCACAGCGAGCGTAGTGGCCTCTTTCTCGAGTTCTTCAGCGAGAAAGCTCTTTTCCTCTGCCTCGAAGCAGTAATGGCAGTCCTCATCTACTGGACAATGAGAGATAGTCGGCTCCTCACACTGAAACTCCTTCAGCTCCTCCAATGTGAACTCATAGTATTCAAGCTCAAGCTCGCAGTTCTCCCTACCACAGCTGCACATGCCACCTTCCTGTCTTCTCCACCAGGCCTTATCAAGCTTTGCCTCAGCACACATCCGCATTCCCACGCGTCTGTGGCCACAACAATTGGTTCTGCATACGAGATGGCACGTATTGATGGCTTTGACTTCTTTGGTGTACTGGTAAGAGGGGAAAGAGGAGACGCCGGTGACGCGAGGGTGAAATCTGCTCAGGCTCGCTGCAAAATTCAAAATGGATCAGTTGAGGTTCCACCATTCTCCACACAGGGGACAAGACTTACGGTCACTGGGATGTTGCAGATTGGATTCTGAGCTGGCAACTTTGCTGAGAGGCTTTTTGTCCGTTGAGAACCTTCTCAAGGTGGTGTAAGGCGCAGAGAAAGGTCGAGATGGAAGGAAAAATTAGTTGCCTGAGAGGTCGCTTGTTTATTTTGATTATCGGCGAGTTACTTTTGGACTTGTGCCTAAAGAAAGGGAATTGGAACTTGAACGAGCTTAAGCAGTCTAGTCCCTCGGGCTTGCAAAGAAGGTTGGCTATTGTTTATCTGCTCTCTTCTCTCAAGTCTAGTGACCGTGTGTACAGATAGCAATAATACTGTATACCAAGGTGGTAGACCACATCATTTCTCTATAGACTCGGCAGTCACCAAATGTACTCAGCATCGAGACCAATCTTGGCATCCACGAGCCTCTTGGCCCCTTCTTTACATTCCTGGATCATCTCCGTCTGATGCCTCTCTATGATCTGGCTGATGACCTCCTCATACTCACCTGTGTAAAGCGCCAGTCGAATTTTGATGCAAGCCAGCTTCTCCTCAAAGTCATTGTACTTGACGATCTCGTGCAGCTTCATCCTCAGCTTCTGAAGTCCCTTCCTGTCAAAGAATGCAAGGTTCTCCTGCTTGAGACTGTTCAGCCTGTAGATGAGGACCGTCGATATGTCTTTGTTCACGATGGTGTTGAGGATTCTCTTCTGTTCTGCAGTGACTTGCCTTCAGTGTGGATTGTCCTCTTATTCTCCTCGAACATTTTATTGAACTCCGTCAGAAGAGGTCCGATGAGAAGAGCAATCTTCCTGATGCAGTCCGCCGACTCCTCGGATACCTCGTTCACTTGTTCCGCCGTGCTGAGTTCAGAATTGATCAGACCCATAAATTTCGCCACCTCTTGCCGAACCCCCTCGTGAGTTCTCTTTTCGTACTTGTTCAAGTAGAAGATGGAATTAGCTAGATGACCGATGTCGCTGTCAATCTCTACCAAGTCTTTTAGCATGAGTTTATGAAGTGCCTCGTAAGATGGACCCCAGTCCATCTTCGTTGCATGGTATGTGAGAGCGCGGGCCTTCCATTCGCCTGCTACCCTCTGTGAAGTTTCAGCAAATTATTCGAAACTGAAAGATTGGTTGTTTGGAAGGCCTCAAGCCTAAGTTTTGAACGAATATTCTGCCCTTCATGGAGGATGCAGTAACAATGTAGCGTACAGGAAGAGCTTGTTGTCCAGCTTGACAGGAGCGCCTTCTTCCATCGGTACTTCCTTGGCAGTAAAACGCACGCAGCTGAGCAGTCATACCTCTGTACCACGACCTATTTGAAACAGTAGGAAGTGTACAATCAGGTATGTTGATGTTGTCGAATTTGGATCTAATTCAGTAGCTATTTGAGCCCCATCCTGGCTGGCAGTTCTCAGAAACATCAAAAAATGTGTACCGCTCCAAATCGTGCGGAATTCCAAGCATACTTCGACTATGGTCTGACCAGATCCAGTCTCCACGCCCTCTGCTCCTTTAGCGACGATTCTATTGACATTAGGAAGTTGACTGCCTGACCATTATTCAGTATTCATCAGTTCGACAACCTTATCCCAATGGCTTTCAAGGTCCTTCTCAGCCGACACAACCATTTCCCAGGTCCCAACACCCAAAGATTGACCTCTCGATTCTGTGATCTTTGCAACATACTCATTCCACTGCAGACAGCGAGCCTCCAACTTCGTGACATCCACAGGACCCTCATATCCTGGGGCGCGAACTCGGTCAACCAAATAGAGGTCAGCCTTCTGAAGCAGCTTCGTCTTGGCTAGTGCAATATCGAATTTCAAACCGAGAGCCGTGGTGAGGGAAGATGGATGGCCATGCTCGACGATATTTCCATAATCATGCATTGCAATCTTCTTGATAGCCTCTGCCCACAGAGCGCCGCAGTGGTTCAAGATTCTCTTCAGATTATCAACTAATTGGTCGTTTCCTTCGGCCTCTACAATGTCCTTACTGAGTCTGTCGACCTGCGATTCGTACATTGCGAGGGCTTGCTCTTGGTGCAATCCTCGATGGGCTTGAACTCCTTGCAGTAGACGCAATTCTCCGCGACAGTCATTGGCGTGACCGTAAAATTGTACCCAGGAGGGGGAGCGGTCGGATCGTCTTGCTTGAGAACATGGCAGCAAGTGAACTTCCACTCGTCCTTGATGGGGGTATTGACGGGTACCATTGCTGCGATCTTGTATCGGAAGCCAGCAAAGCCGTAGGAGTATGGAGTAGCTTGAAGTTTAGACGAAGTGTGAAACTGTTGTTGGCGTGTCGAGAACGTTTTGGGTACTTTTGTGATTGACCAGGCGATGAGGAGAGTCAACTGATTGAATAAACTGTGCGATCGAGCCTGAATTGGTGCCAAATCCGAAGGTGACGGTCTTACCTCAAACGCGTTGTGGCAAGTTAATCGGCTGCTGATGAAACCTAGGAAGTCAGATTGGAGAAGATACTGACGAGGAGCTTTTGCGAGAATGTTCGATCGATCTCAATTTCAATCTCATAGTTGAATTCACTTTCCAAGTTAGCAAATTTTTGACTCAATTCAAGTGGGTGAATGGCTCGTAATCCAGAACTCTAGGTCTTTGATAGTTTTCTTGCTCATTGATTGAGATACAAAAGTCTGGAACCGATTTGGAATAATTTTGGGTCTGAAAATGGCTGTCACCTTGGAAATAATAACAAGCTCGAAGTAGAACATGCCACAATGGATTATGGTTCCTCATCTCCAAAGGTAAGTATCACCGTAAGTTTCCAGCCCATGCTTGCAAATCATTCCATAAGTCCTACATTCCATTAACAACATGTCGAGTCCTGCTCATCTTTTACTACGTATTCTCATATTTGACCCTAGTTCCTGAATGAGTACTGATTGGAGCATAGAACTCAGAAGGATACCTTTAGAGGAGCTACTGATGATTCCCTAGCCATTTCCCGCATCGTCATCCTGCATGAAGTTTACAAACCGATCCCACACATCCATAACTATGGATTCTCTCATCTCAATTTCGTTCATTCCACCGGCACTCGATCTGCTCAAACCCTTGAGTTGCCCATCCGTCAATCTCATAATCTCCTGCCCAAGATTACTAACGAACTTCCAACGACCTTCGAATATAACCCTTTCCTCAGCTGAGTCTGCGTGTCTGCTTGCCATAAAAAAGACAACACTCAAGTCCTGAAGTTTGCGTTGTATAAAGCGCTGCTTCGCGGTCAACACTGCTGCTGTAAATTGAGAATCCAGTCCAAGAATGACATGTAAATCCCTTTCGCGATCATACGCATTGCGTTTTTCGACAGTCCAGACCTGTCTTGCCTCTTCAACTGAGCTTTGCAGATAGGCATCTTGTACCACTCTGGCTTGACGGCCTTGACCTGTTTTGCTCAAAGTCCTCATGTGCTGGGAGAGCGTGTCTTTCTTGGTAGTCAAAGCAGTGAGATGTTTCTCATCGTCCCTCAACACCACGTTATTCCTCTCGGGTGGAATGGACTTCCCCATTTCCTTGCACATCGGGCAAAGCTCTTTTGAGGTTCGCAGGAGCTGGGGAGGACCGAGGACCGAGTCTGATAGGGTAGAGAGGGTCTTCGTCGTCGTGGATAAATATATGCTTGCAAGCAAAGGTCCAGCGTGTCTGGTAGATTGGGGAGGTCGAGATGGTATCATTCTCATGCTCGTTCATGAAACTCGAGGCATCGAATGAAGGAGTGAGCTTATCATCGGTGTCAGAACGTGAAGTTTGGGTGTCGTGGTCGATATCCATGGCCGAGAATTCTGGGGAGTCCCTGATCAGAGTCATCGCAAGGTGAGGCAGGTAGAATTTTGGGGTGGGTTCTTCGATCTGGCGCTAATATTGGGGCATGTTTCGTGGGTTTGGAATTTCTTGGTGGTAACTGGAATCTTTCACGAAGAGGTGAGAAGAGTTCTGTCGCTCTCATGGTTCGCTGAGGTGGCCTAAATCCATACAATAGCGCACTGAACAAGCGAGCTCCGCAATTCCCAAAGTCAACAACGACGGGGCGCATCTGGTGAGACTTGGGACATGCACCTCAATTGTACTTCTCATATTGAACTTTCCTTGATGTTCGACCCAGCTTGGGATCATGTATATCTAGCCACACCCATCTTCTTGAATGACTATGAACAACACATCCACAAGCAATACAAACTTCAACAACTTGTCCCGTCCATAATCACTAACATGTTCAGCATCCCACTTTCTCAAGCCTCCTCGTCCTTCAAGAATCTAACAAAACTCGATGAAGCATCATCCTAAGGAGATCTATACCACACTACCGCCGATGAACCCGCATTTCCAGTTTCCTTCAAATCTTCAATTTCCTTCTCCACATCGTGCATGCGCCCGACAATGCTACAAACTCTCGCCCTTATCACAGGTTTCATGGCTCTCTCATCAGCAATATCAGCACCTTCTGTACCAAGTAACTTAAAATGAGCTTCGCGGCGAAGATCCGTATTGCTTCGAACGAGATTTAAATCATCATGGAAGGTTCCGTACCGTCCATGAGGTTCCACGAGGACCGTATGACGTTTCCAACTGGCATGGAGATGCTGGGACCCCTGGAATTGGCCGCAGTTGCATTACGCTTCTCAACCTCGCACATCTTTGCTTCCCACTCTCTGTTGCATCCATCGTACCAGTCCCAAGCCTGTACAGAAGGTTCTGAATTCGAGTCGAGGAACTGGGCGTATTTGAGGACTTGGTCGCGCTGCGCGCCAAGGACTGCAAGTCTGAGGGAATCGCGACGATTTACGCTTTCCGCGAGAATGTCTTCTTTGATGATGCCGTGAATCGGAAGGTCTCTGACCATTTCAACTTCCTCAGGAGTTTTCTTCTTCCTCATCTCCTCTGCGGCTTCTGCTTGCTCTTTGCACATTGGGCAGGACTCCGTGGATGTCTTGTGTAGTTGGCGAGGTCCGACGCGGATTGGATAGAGGGGGTCTTCGTCATCGTGGATGAGCATGTGGTTGCAGATGTAGGTCCAGCGGGTCTGGTAGTGCGTTGTGGCTTGAGATTGAGTGAATTCAGTATTGTTCTTGTCGCGAATGTTCTCTTCGCTCAGATACGTTGCGGTGAGATGAAAGGCGGTGTCGTGCTTCATGGCTGGAGAGACGAGAGAGCGGTGGATCATTTGCTCATTGTCAGACAGTTGAAAAGGAGCTTCGGTATCTCTGAAGCAGGTGATTCCGTCTCCATAAGAGGAGATGGACATGCCGGAACTGCGGCTGTCATCTTCATCATCCTTGAAAGGGGAACATGCAGATATCGAGGTCCATTGGAGAAGACATTGCAGTGAATGCAACTCATTCGAGGCTTAAAGAAGTGGCAGATTCGAAATGTATGGGGGACTATTTGGCAGATTTTCCGAGTACTGTACAGCCACGTCTAAACTTATTGGTGAATCAAGAGGGTCTGAGATGTAGACGAGGCTTCTCGCGGGCCGTATGCAAACGTGAACGTCAGAATTAGCAGTTTCCTAGGCGGGGTTCAGGATACCGCGACCTAGTTTCAAGACGTCCTTCGAGCCATTCGATCAATAGGCGCCGTATAAATTGAAGGTAACGAGTTGTTGACTTTGTGCGCCATGTTTGAACAGCGCGTGGTGGGATTGATTAGGCTGCCCCACTTGCTCCAGCCGACAGTGGAAGCGAGACTCCGACAACAAAACCAACCAACAACAAAAACAACGCTTGTAAACCACAAGTTGGTAACATTACTTGAGAACAAGTACTGACATCTAGAGGCCATTGACATTTCTATGTGGTCCTGGGACAGCACATTTGTAGATGCATATGTGTCTGAATAGCTCGTAATTTTGCTACCCTCTCTCGATCTCTCACAACATTGCACAGCCGCCACTTCAGAGTATAGAACCATACTTTACTTTAGTTTTTGAAGATAGAGTATGCAATGAAGATGTCGACAAGCGAAAACTCAACAAAAGCTATAAAGCATTTGTCCGGTACGATGGCATTGTTCATCGAAGCTGCTCGCTTCGTTCAAAAGCAGTGTAGGAATCGTATCAAGCAACAGAAGAAAGTCATGTAAAACTTGGAACCATAAAAGCACATCTCGAGATGTAAAGCTAGGGAACACCAGAAAGGAAGAGATGGCTTATTGGAGCGTGAACTGAGAACAGCGAAAGCTCAATAACAAGCCTTCATTATTCGTCTACTGTGGTTGTTGCGAGAAAATATTGCGAGTTCGTGTCTCGAAATGAGACATCCAAGACAGTGCTTAACAACCAAAAGAGCTCCATGAAGCAGTGCCATTTAGAATCGAATGAAATTGCCGACTCGCATCATTTGTCATGTGGAACTGTCGTGAAAAGCTAACGCATCTACATCTCCGGCTGAGGCTCGAGAGTCTGGAGAGAACACACGCAGACAACAATCAGGCTCGAAAATGTATTTGACTTCATTAGGAAAATTTGAAAAATGACAGAAGCCTTGATCAGCTTGACTTGCTGCACACTGTGCATCGCTCAATCTGAAGCCGCAAAACTGTTGGTCTCTTATCTGCAGAGCGAACCTTTCCGTCAAAGAGCACATCAAACAGAACTGCGAGTCTTAAGACAGAGATGACAAACAACAACATCGGCCAGTTGAAATCAACATCCCTCGCTTCTTAGTTCAGGCTGATGCCGGATTATTGGACGGATGTTTCGAATCAACTGAGCTATTGGGCGAAGAGCGTTTGCACAGACTGGCCATGTGCTGCAACTCTCAGGCCCCTTGCTTCAGTAGTGGACAGCGACAGGTGGGGCACGGGCCAATCATTCGCCAATCTGTTTGCATTTGCTGCACCTCGCGGATCAATTGCGCATCACCAATCACTGCCCGAGCGCAGCGAGATACACCGATTGAGAGATGATGCTTGAGAACTGTGGAGGAAGATTGTACAACGAGGAGACTCGAGCATCGAGATAGTGGCACAGACCGTCGTTGTTGACCCCGCGTGCTCGAGAAAGAGGGGATTCAGCTGCAACGGACTCCGCCAAAAGCCACTTCAGTCTGAAGGCGGGACGAAGAAGGTTCGTGCAACTGCACCGAGGACGGCAGAGGCCATCAAAACTGTCATTTGTGATGATCGAGTGGTTTGAGAGAAGTCACAAAAAGTGCAGGCACCAGGCACGGGGCAATGTGATGGTTGCTTGATGCAGAGCGAAAACGTGCAGGTAACGCCATTGCTCGTTCGAGTCGTACCTGCTAGGAAACGACGGCTGGAAAGGTGCAGAAAGTTGGAGTATCAGAGGAACAATTGCCGATGTCTGGACAGAAAGGCCAGGATCAGCCATGTGAAGCTGTCATGCAAGGAAGCAACGAGTAGCTCCCGTCGTGCCTCCACACACAAAGACAGCAACAGCGCACCTTCCGCAAAGTATAAGACAGGTCCGAGTCCGCACCATCCCTTTTCTTGACTGAGACTTCCTCTTCATCTTGGAAAACCGACTTCGTTGGAAGCTGATCGACACTCACATATATCCTCACGATGCCTCAGTACCCGGAATGGTTGCGATGGTACAAGAAACCTTCGTATGTCGATGTCAACAAATTCGCGACAGATATCAGCGACAGTGCCGGCACTGTCTCGAACCCCAATAGTCCTCGGAGTAGCGGAGAGACCAAACGAAGAAGCAGCCATGATATACCCTCAAAACTCAGTCTGGAGAGGATCTTGAAGAATCGGACTTGTACGGCACCACCTCTCATCATAGCACTTGCTTATTGCTGACACCCAAGACAGGCAGTCCGATGTCGCTATATGACTTCTATATGTACCTGAAGTATATTGAGCATTCATCAGAGAATCTGGAATTCTATGTTTGGTATGTAAATAGCTGAGTGATGGCAAGACACTCGCTCAAGTGCTGACCTTAATGTGACATCAGGTTCAAGAACTACCAAGCAGGACGCCTTACAGCATTCCCAGAACTGCCTCGCGCTCTCACGCCAATTGATGTTAATGGCTCTGGAACGAACTCCCAGATGAGTCTCGCCAAACCGGAGAATGATGAGAAGTTCCAAGAACAAGAGATCCAGGAGACTGAAGCGCAAGACTACTTCAACTTTGAAGACTGTACGTAGTGAGGACATTGGTGACTGACCTGTTGACTGACACTTCACAGCCGAGATATACTCCCGAATCGCAGTTTTCGTCAGTCCAGGAGGAGCATGCGGACCAAAGGGTTGCCAAAATGGACGACTCTCTCCCGTGTACAAAAGGCCATTTTCCGTTGTCGAAAAGATCGAGACAGAAGCGGAGGCCAGGACATCAACAGAGATCGAGAGCATGCGTCGAGCGGAACTTGATACCATACGAACCGTGTTTCTGCTCCCAGGCTCTAGCAAAGAGCTCAACATCCCGGCCCCCATGCGCCGCAAAGTCCTCGATGCCATTGCTGCATCCACAGACGCCAAGCATCTAGAACCAGTCGCAGAACATTGCTACCTCCTCTTGAAATCTTGTTCACACCGGAACTTCATTCGTCTTGGTGTATCGAATGGAACCTTCGAAACGATCTGTATGGCGACAGGTCTTGGGATTGTCCTCACTGTCGGCGGGTTTCTAGCCATGTTACTTCTAGCATTTGCTTCCCCATCCTTCAGACACTGCTCTCGCTGGCGAGGTCTTGGTGTCTGGCCGATGTGGAGTGTCGGAGTTGGATTGATACTCTCGGGGATACGTGGTAGCTGTTTCTTCCTACTTCTTTTCTCGAGACGGCAGCCGCTTCCCTGGGAGAGGTTCGAGGACGACCCCATGGTAACAAAACAGTCTCGTTTTGTCCGACTTGTATCGAAATTGATGATCTTCGACCGCAAACTCAAGGTCAAAGACGACACTTTGAGGCGACTTCAGAGGAAGGTGGTGATGCAGAGTGTGCTGGGAGGAATGGCGTTCGCTACAATGATGGTCATTGTTTTCTTGAGTTTGCCGATTTGGAAGAAAGTCTGATAGGACCGGATACACTCATTGAGCAGAGCCATATGCATATAGCAGTCTCATACAGTCAAAATCCGCTTAAAATGAACGACGATATGATTGATGACTTCTTTGCATTGCGATTATGAAGTGATGTTCAAGAACGGTTCAGGCTGATGTATCCGCACAGGCTGTTTGAGACACATCCTGTGGGGCAGCCGGACTGCCGGACATTATTTTCCAAGCTGGGCAGAGATATCTCCGCACTGACCTACCACGGTATATTTCAGCGTGGGTCGTGCCGACCTCTTGCCCATCTCAACAGAACAAAAAGTTCTCTGACTTTCAAGTGAAATTAACACGAGAAGAAAATTGACATGCAAAGAAACAAAGACACTCGGAATGGACCCGACAGTATGTGTTCCACTCTACGGTTTGAGGGAGCAGAGAGGGGATTAGGAGCAAGTTGGAAGTATTTGATGCTCATCACCCCTGGCACAGCTTCTACATTCTCACCTCGAAGCAGGCATCTCGTTTGAATGGAGGTTCATGTTACTCAACATGTAATTTCACCATTTCGTCTGATGTATAGTCCTGAGACTTGATTCTCTAGTGGGGTGGAATACCTCACAGCTTCAGCCTCCAGAATCAAGGCTTTACCTGTGTAGCCTTCTTGACGACTTCACTTCGACCCTTGGTCCGACTCAATGCCATCACGAAATATGACACACAATATAGCCGTCAACAAGTCCACGACTCCATCCATCTTTCAAGTCGACAAGCTTCACTCCTGCTCTGAGCCAAACATGCACCTCGAAGTCCTGCTCCGCCGCCTGGCAACCTCTAATCAAGTATCCATCTCTCAGAACGGACCATCCGCCATACCCTCCAAGACTTCCTCTTCCTCTCTCTCCTTCCTCTCTTTCTTCTCTGGCCTTTCAGTATCCTCGTCACCAGGCCAATAAACAGGTTGTTGTACCTCCAATGTTTCACCAGACAGCATATCAACGTCACCATCCGCATCGAGAGCATAGCTTTCCTGGACCGGTGCTGCTCCCTGGACGTCTCCTTCTCCATGCTTGTCGCGCTCAGCTGTCCCTTTGCTTGTAGCGTTCCGGTAGGGATAGTTGGTCTTTAGATCCCGGTCGTGTTCACCACTTGTTTCCGATCCTCCTTCTCCTTCTCTTTTCCGTTCCACCTTTCCACGATCATACCCCTCCCCCATCTCCAAATCGCCATCTCCACCCTCCAACCCATCCAACCACTCCCTAACCCCATCATACTCTCTCTCCTCATTCTCTTCCTCACCACCCTTTCTACCCTTCCCGTCTCTCCCACCTCTCCCACCTCTCCCACCTCCCCAAATCTTCCAATCCTTCCCACCCCTTAAAATCCTCAACGCCTTAACCTCCCTCTGAACTCTCTCTTGCTCCGCAAGCCCTAGTTGATACTCGATGCAGCAGCAGCAATCGTAGTAGCGGCGTTCAGCTCGGTTGGTCAGATCGTGGCAGAGGAGTGGGTTGTTGCGTTTGCAGTGGAGACGGATGAGGTGTTTGTGGCCGCAGTCGTCTGGGAGGAAGGGGGCAGAGGTTAGTTACGATGGTGGGGCGTTGGGGGTGGGTTTGGGAAATGAGATCAGGAGAGGAGAGAAGGGGAAGGGTATGGGATGGGATAGAGAGACGATTGGAGTTGGGAGGAGTGTGGCTTACAGACGAATGTTTTTGCCATGCACATGGTTGCGATCGTATGGGCTCAACGCGTCAAGGTATTGTGGTAGGATGAGATTTCTTGCGACGCGATCAGGCGTGCGCGTTGTTTTCGTGCAGATGTTGTATTGATTCTGGCAGAGGGAGTATTTTCTTATCCTGACATGATCCAGAGTCCGAAAAGCGAGAGGGAGATGTAGCAAGTTTTTGTCGCGGTCGAGATCGAAGTCGAAGAATCAGAGGTTCGTCGAATTTGTTTGGCGATGTTGACTAGGAATCCAAGGCTGGCTTTTGAGGTAGGGCGCAAGCGGTTTTGAAAATGAGAAGTGAATACGTCGCCTCGTTGATGAGAAAATTTCCCATTGTGGTTCTTCAGTTGGTGACATTGGGCAAAACCATTGTCGAGGTCAGCTTTGAAACTTTTGGGAGTTTTTGGATTTTTAAGCGAGAAAGCTAAGTGATGTCAACAATGACCAGAATCATGGTTTGTTGAGATCATGATAAAATATTCCTTCAGACGCCTATAGCTTCTATGCTAGTCGCTATCAATGATATCTTCCACTTTCAACCAGCTAAAGTCAAGTCCGTTGTCTTTATTCACTTTCTTCTTTTCATCTTTGCCTTTCTGATGAAAGCCCTCAAGAACCAAACCAGAGTCAGCTTTTGACGGTACAAGACTCTCGTCACTACTCTCATCGCCATCCTCTTCAGTTTCTCCAGTCTCCGTCTTGTCTCCATCCCCATCATCTTCTTGCTCTTCCTCGTCATCCTCATCTTCATCCTCCCACTCGTCTTCTCCCCCCTCATCATCCACCACAATCTCACTCTCACTCCACGCCTCGATTTCCTCTTCATCCTCAATCACCTCTTTCACCATCTCCTCAGCCCCATCAAAGATCCACTTCCAGTTTAGTTTCTCTCTGCCGATATCTAGCATATCCTTCAAATCCCCGCTTTTCTCCCTCTGAAACTGAACCAAAGCCTTGGCAATATCAATCTTATGGAACAAAATCGCTGTCGCAAATGCACTGCCGTACCAGCCTCCACGGACCGTAGGATCGGCTCCCCGAGCAAGTAAGAGGCGGACGATTGTCAAGTTGCCGGAATTGCAAGCCGCGTTGAGAGCGGTACCGTATAGGCCTCCTGTGATATTGACCTCTGCGCCGTGGTCAAGTAGTAACTTCGCAGTCTGCTCTCTACCAGCAACACAAGCCGCTTGGAGCGCAGTTCTGTATCTGCCACCTAACGTATTGACATCCGCGCCGTGTTTTATCAGCAAGCGGATGAGAGAAATCGATCCAATGAAGGCAGCAGCTTGCAAGACTGACCCGAAATTTCCAGCCTTCATATGTACATCTGCACCATGTTCCAGCAAACATGTCACAGCAGCTATATTGCCCTTGGTAGTCGCAGCATGTAAGGCCGTACCATAAGGACCAATCGTCTTTGCATTGACTTCCGCACCAGCTTCCAAGATCCGCTCGATCACCTCCACGCAGCCGTCCTCGTACCCAATCGCAGCACTTTGCAATATCGAGCCGCGCTTCGTAGCAAGATGGACATCCGCTCCCGCTTCCAACAACATATTAATATCATCCATATCCTGGGTCTGACAAGCCAAGAACAGAGGCGAACGTCCAGATCTCTCCCACACCAAATTCGGATCCGCGCCTTTCCCCAACAGCGTCTTCACCATCCCCGGCTCGCCAGCCACGACCGCTGCTCCCAGAGGCGTAGAATTAACTCCTCCAATGGCGTTCACATCAGCTTTATTATCAAGAAATAGATCAATCAGCGCTTCCTCGTCGTCAGATCGCTGCACAATGGCGAAGTGTAGAGGAGAACCCCATTTTCCACAGGGGACGTTGACGTCTGCTTTGTGACGCTGGACGATCTGGTGGACGAGGGTGTGGCAGGCTCCTGAGATGGCTGACCCTAGTGGTGAGCCCCATTTGCCGCCGTAAATGGTATTGGAGGCGCCGTGCCGGTAGAGGAGGGATATTGCTGTGTAGTAGCCGGATCGATAGGCACAGGCAAGGGCAGTGCCGTAAGTGCCGCCACAGGCGTTGACGTCTGCGCCGGCTGCGAGAAGGATCTCGAGTTTTTCGACGTCGGCTGTGTGTATGTGTTAGTACTAATGTTGGAGCCTTGATTACTTTGGGAAAGGCGGTGGGTATCAAAATAGACATGGTGCTAGGGGCAGGAAGTTGAAGTGATGAGCAGAAATCAGGACGCTTACTATCACTATCATCACAGAACGAGGCCTGGAGGGCTGAATGCCATTTTCCACCGGTCTTGTTCACATCTGCGCCAGCTTCGATCATGATTCTCAGTCCATCGGCATCTCCATAACATGCCATAGCAATGATCGGATACGGCACTTCTCCTCCCCCTTTCAAGTTCACGTCAGCGCCGTGTCGTAGAAGAGCGTGAAAGCCGTTGGTCTTGTAGGCTTCCCAGTTGTCATAGTTGCCGCAGCATGCTGCGATGAGTGCTGTTCCATACTTGGAGTGAGATCAGTAAGAGTTGAGTGGTATCTGGTTCAGGAGAACATACCTGGCCAACATGATGCTGGTTCACATCAGCACCAGCCTCAACAAGAATATCAACACATTTCTCGTTCTCTGACAGAACAGCAGCCTGCAATGCTGTCCCGAAAGTCCCACCAACAACATGGACATCACTCCCCAACTCCAAAAGCGTGGAAACCGACTCTGCCTGTCCGTAATAAGCAGCACACTGAAGCGCACTCTTGAAGAACGTATCGTCGCTCTCGAAGGTAAGCATTGCACCCGCCTCGACCAAGCGGCGGATCAAAGCAACATGTCCGTATTCAGCCGCCACCTCCAGTGCAGTGACAGTAACATGGTCTTCATCCAGATCAAGATTTGGTTCACAACAAACATTCACATCGACGCCTCGCTCCATAAGAATATTGATGATTGCCTCATTCTGGAGGCGCACCGCAGTCATCAACGGCGTGCACTCATCGCCATTGACAGCATTTGGATCAGCGCCATGATCCATGAGAAGATTGATAGCTTGTATATTTTCCCTTCTGATCGCTGCAATGAGCGCACATCCTGATTTCTCTTTGCTTCCTGGCGTGACTAGTTCGTTGACGTCTGACCCAGCGGCAAGTAGAAGCTCGAGAACGTTCTGATCGCAGTGGTCGCTGTCGATTGCTGCAATCAGAGGAGTGACATGGAGTCCTGCTTCAGCTCCAACAGAAGCCCCCAAATCGAGAAGGATCTTGACCAAATGCTCGTTCCCCTTGTGAGCTGCGAGCGCGAGCGGTGTCCATTCTTCGGTTGAGCGAAGTTCCCCCGTACCGTCTATATCCACACCATTGCTGATGAAGTACCGAACCAGTTCCTCGTGGCCCTTGCGAACGGCTATGATTGTAGCGTTTGATGCATCGTAAGTATTCTCCATGGGTACGCCCAGTTCCACAAGTAGTTTCACCATCTCGAGATTACCTGCCGAAGCGGCACTCACGAGCGCTGTTCCTCTAACACCACCCTCCATGTTGACATCGACACCCGCATCTGCTAGCACACGGACGATATTCTTGTGGCCGTAGAAAGCAGCAGCTTGCAAAGAATTCCCGTAGTGCGAATCGAAAGCCTCAACATCTGCACCAGCGGCCAACAAGACTTGCACAATTTCCAAGTGTCCTTGGGCACTTGCTGCATTTAAAGCGTTTCGGTGTTTGCCTCCTTTCGCGTTGACATCCGCTCCATGAGCTAGTAACAGCTCCACGACATCAAGGCGACCTGCACAGCACGCCGAATGCAACGCATCAGCCCCTTTGTCGTTCTCGTCGTTGACGCGGGCACCGAGATCAATCAGCTTCTTGACGAGATCGATCTTGCCTAGAGCAGCGGCTGCCATGAGTGCGCAATCATGCCGGCCACCTTGGGCGTTGACATTTGCACCATTATCTAGCATCTCGTTGATGATTGAGTCGTCCTTTCCAACTATTGCTGCGATCAGAGGGGTGGAGTACCAGCCTCCTCGGCCATTTATTGACGCTCCACCTTCTAGCAGAAGTTTTGTGACACGTCGATGTCCTTTCTCTGCTGCGGCTGACAAGGGAGTTCCGAATCTTGGATCTGCAACTTTGAGGTTTGCTCCTCTCTTGAGAAGGATGCTGACGACATCGGGGTGACCTTCAAGAGCTGCGATTTGAAGGGCAGTACCATATTTGCCCCCTTTGCCATCAATAGGTGCTCCAGCTTCGAAGAGGACTTCTGTAGCTTCTGCATGACCTCGAGAGGCTGCTAAGTATAAGTACCGGATCAGCTTGGCCTTGTCCTGGCCTGCGAAACACCTCTTCAGAAGGATTTTCAGTACCGCCGCGTGCCCCTCAGCAGCTGCAGCTACTAGAGGATTGTCGGTTGTCTGCAGCTCAATCGGGATCTCGGATCCCTCATCTAGGAGCGAGTTGACGATCTTGGACAGGCCAAAGAATGAAGCGTAGTAAAGGGGAGTGACGTGGGGAGATGGGACAATAGTCAGCATATTTCGTCGATGCTGTAAGTGATAGATCTGTAGCCACATATCATAATTTCCTCGGCGTTGTGTACTAGAATGGAACAGTTTCTCGATAAGATCATGAATAATATCCTCGGATGTCGATACGTGGTGGCTATGAATCGGCCAGGACTTAGCTGCATATTCCAGAAAGCTAAATTCATCGAGAAGAGGCATAACTTCCTCCACGGATGCAACAGGTCGTTGGTCAAAGTCCCGGTAATTAAGATACGTAAGACAAATGGAAGCGAGCTCGGCATGGACTTCTTCCTGTGCGATGTAATAGACACTCAGAGTATCTTTGATCCTTGGAGAAGTCAAAAACTCCTTGACTGTGAAATGAGCCAATGACACCTTCTGGTCATCAGACACCGTGATCAGACTACTGCAGTATCCGACAATGTCTTCCGGATCCATCAAATCATCAGGGTCGAGTTTCTCGTTGTCGGAACTTGGATCGATAGCTATCGCCGATGCCAATTCCCGCAAAGTCATCTCCCTGGCTCCACGGACTAACCATTTGAGTAGCTTTTGGACGGTTTCCTGGTGATCCTCGTCGATCGACAGGAGAATTCGGAAATAGGTGTCCTCTAATGTTTTGGGGAGATGCTTGAGAGCTTCTCGGATGGCGTTGTGTGTTTTGAATTTGCAGAGGTGGTCGATCTGGCAGTTAATCCATTGGAACCTACAATTCTCGTCAGCCAAAGTACATGCATGACCCCAAAACGAAAGGCAACATGAGTGGGATAATTAGACTCACATTCCCTCCGCCTTCAGTACCAGTGTATCCGAGATCTGCATTCTCAATTCCTCATCCTTGACCTTCAATTTCTTCGAAGCAATTCTTGCATTCAGCGTCGCCTTGACATAGATCTCAATATCACCAGAAACATCTATCGGTCTCATCTTTAAATTCGGAAAGTCTTTAAATTCCTCGTTAATCAGTGGATCCTCTCTCGAGCTAACAAGAATCTTGATATGCTCCACTGAATCTCCAATCGCCGAAATAGCTTTCAGAATACATTCTCGATCATGACATTCGTCCACGGCGTCTATGACTATGAAGACTCTCTGGAATGAGGTTTCGAGGAATTGGCTGAAGTTGCTGCGGACGAGATCAAGCGACGGCGGGGCCAGGTTCGCGACTCGATCGTCCTTATATTGCTCCTTGTAAAATTTCTGGACGTTTTGAAAGACGGCTATATTCTGAGTACTGAGTTGGTTGAGAAGCGTTCGTAGGACAGTTGATGGGTCTTGTTTCATCGGGTCTTTGTAATCGCAGAAGAAGTACGCGAGCCCGACCTCGCTGCTCTGGTATTCGTGCTTCAGGTAGCTGATTACTGTGGACGTCAAGACAGTCTTCCCAGCGCCAGGAATGGCATGGAGCCAGAAAATAGGCGAGGTGTCGTCCTTCAGCCAGTCTTGAAACTCGGAGCAATCCAGGAACCATGATCCTGTAGAACCGTATCGCAGTTTGACAGAAGTGGTGTGGTTGCTCAGGACATCGGCTGGGGCAAGCCATTTGGTGATTTTCTCCATCCCACTATCCTCCACTTCGCTTTGCCAGCGTTTTTGAAACTGCTCTGTCTCTTGCCAGCGACTGGTCTGAACTATCCTGTCTTGGGCAGCCTTGATTCGTTCCGCATGAGCTTCTTCCTTCTCTGCCAAATTGATCTCAAACTCGATTTTCGCCATGACTTCCGACAATTTCGTACGAATCTCGCCGAACTGGACCTTGAAAGGCTTCCATACTAGCTTGATGAGCGTCGAAAGCCCGACGGGTGTGATCGCTCGTAGGTGGTTCTTGCTCGTCCGCTCGCTGGCTTTTACAAAGACGTGTCGTGCTTTCGTACAGAACTCGAACATAATCTGGAATACTTCAACCATGAATGATTTCAGCTGATTGTTATTGGGAAAGAGTTGAGGGAGACGTCTGAGTTGTGACAGGTGTAAGCCCATGATCTCCATCATGTCTGAGATCTTTTCGAAGTACTCGGAATACTCCTTCGCCAACTGCTTTATATTAACATCCTCTCAAACGAACGACGAGGGAAGGGACCACTTACATGCAGAACGATTCGAAATGAACCCCATAGCGGCGACAAAATCGTCGAACTGGCATTCGCGATGACATCGAATGCCGCAGCATATTGCTCAATGCCCGCAATAAAAGGTTTGAGTGCCACAGATGCCTTGCGACTGATACTCTTAGTTTCTGGTAAAGGACTCTATGGTTAGCATCATTGTTCAATACGTCCCGAGACGATAACCCGGACAGGAACTCACTGTGCAGATTCTCCGCACTCTTCACATCACCCAGTAAATTCTCCACAACAGTAGTAGCAACAAACAAATCCTTCTCCCTAGGCGACAAAGTCTCGAAAAAAGACTCCACTATCCCACCAAGTCGTGTCTTCAACTCCCTAGTCACCAATTTAGTTTCTTTCTCTCCCCGCCCCCAAACCAGGCCCACTCACCGGTCCGACACCCTGCCCGTCATTTTGACGGCCAAATCTCTGAAATCAATCGCTGGACATTAAAGGGAAAACCGGGACATAACAAAGAAGTAGAGGATATCAAAAACGACATGTAAAGGTAAGAAATGAAATGTTCGAAGGGCTGAAAAGTGTTGTGGCGAGCATGGTTTTTTGGCCCCCAATTTGACGCCACAGCCATGCCGGTTGTCAGCATTGGGCAGCGGTGTCGTGCTTGCTGCCGCCAATCAGAAGAAACAGGAATAGTCGGTCAGATCTTGCATCTGTTGGAGTCGAGAGAAGCGATATGGTTACACAAGTGTCGTTTGAAGACCTGATGCTAGGGTATTCATGGTTGTGGTTATCTTCTGGCTTTGAATCAGACAAGTCAAGCGAGAGCAGCGGGCGATTGGCAGGGCCTTCGTTTCGAGCTCGGCAAAACGAACTCGTAAGTTTACTTTCTGTCATCTAAGGGCAATGTGTAATGAACTAGCCATGGATTGATATCAGCTGCAAGCAAATGCGCGTGTGCTAAAGAAGAGAACGCCACCATGCCAGAAAAGCCGCCCGCTAATTTTGGATTCTCAAACTTCATGAAAATTAATGCAACGCCGTACAAAGTATCCAACCAAACACCGCCGCTCACATTGATATTATACAGGAGAAAACAAAGACCCGTACATCACATTTGGCGCAGCTCAGGGAAGTACTGAGCTATCTTTAAAGGGTCGCCGTAGTTTCTAGGTGGGGGAGAATCGGGTTCAGAGTCTTGGACTGGGGCATTCATTTGAGGGTTCTCGATTGCGGAGAGGGACTTTCGCTTCTTCTTTGTGTTTCCTTGCTCTTGTGGCTTAGATGAGTCTCTTGGGCCAAGATTCTGAAGAGTTAGATTGCGGAGATCAGAAAGTGGACTGGGGTTCCTCGGAGGTATAATTTCGTTGGCGGGTGATAGTGCTGGAGAGGCTGAAGTAGCATGCATGGAAGGAGTGAGGGTGCTAGCCAGGCTTTCGTGGAGACTGGTCGATAAGGTCGATATCTTGCGAGGTGGAGCGCCTGGAGAGGTTGCGGATTTTGTGCCGTTAGCGGCTCCCTTCTCGTTCGTAACCAAGCCTTTGTCTTGGGCGAATTGAGATGACCGTCGATGGTATGGATTATAGCTATAGTACTCATCAATGATTGGGTGAACCATGACAGTCTGCTTGTGGATCGTCAAAGTTGAGTTCGTTGGTACTGTGACCCAGCTTTCTGTTTCGCGTTAGTAACTTTGTACGAGGAGCATGGGGCAATCGGCGTGTTGTACCTCTCTCAAAAGTCAGGGGCTCGCTAGCAACCAGTACGATATCGGCACCTTTATCCCGACGGTCCATCTGATATTCGCCCTTGGTACTCTTGTCCTCCCACGTGGTTCCCGAAGAATAATACAGACTAGCCGCCTCGTCGGTACGACTACTGACATATCGAGTGCAGACAACACTATGTCCATCCGTGATGGCAAAGTTCAATAAGCTTCTGGTATCCACGTTCTCCTTCTCTACCACACTCTGCGGAATGTCTGCAATAAAGTCGTTGATCTGCTGGATTGTTTTGAGCATAGCTTGTCGTAGAACACCTGGCCCAAACCCAGTCTTTGGAGGAGAGCTTGGGTTGTATCCCATACGTTCGAGAGTATCCAGATACAAAGCAAACGCCCACTCGCTATCTGTTCCACCATGTACGCCCAAGTACCACTTATCTGCAAGTCGCTGACCTAGGGGTCGCTTTATTTGCTTCCACCCGCCAAGTCCCCCGTTGTGCATCCACATCAAACTTCCGTGGTAGAAAGGGTGGCAGTTGTCATCGCTCAAGGAACCTTCTGTGGTGGCGCGAACGTGTGCGAAGATAAGATGCGATGCGGTTTTGGAGGCAATCCGTTGAAGGTTGACGCAATTCCATGCAGGAGTAGTTGATGTGAATATGCAAGGTTCGGGTCCAAGTTTAGGCTCCGTATAATATCCGATTCCAAATCCATCACCTGCATAGAATCAGCATGAAGTAAGTAAGCAGCTGTGCCAAACGGACCATTGTGAGGTCTTCTCATATCCAGGCGAAGGCGGGAATCGAACGATTGTGTGAGGATGGAGTGTGTAGGATCAAGAATCAACTTCGAGAGCAGGATCTCATCGGAACCTTTGTAGACCTAGATTCTGTTAGCTGTAGCTTCGAGGACTGAAGTTGCGTTATGCTTACCAGAAAGCGACACATCTTTCCGGTAGTGCAACACTGTTTGGACAAAAGCCTGGACGTGTTCTTTGGGTGGCAGAGTTCGAAGTGACACTTCAGGGCTTTATCAATTGCCCATAAGTTTGCCAACTGTCCGGAAGTGCTGGTGGAAGATGTGTTCGTTCGTGAGTCAAAAAGTTGAGCTCGCCAGAAACAGCAAGGGGCGCAAGGCTGAGAGCTCAAATGGCGCAATCGAAGGCGAATTAGGAAGGGAACGACGCCGAGGAAAAGCAAACAATTACCCGAAGGAGTAATTCAATAAAGGAAAGAAAAAGATGTCACAAGAACAGCGACAACTCAGAATTGCTGCAAGTACAAACAGAGAAAGACTGAGACGCGATGTTTGGGTATCTTGTATCACTCCACCTTTGTGCTCGAGGCTACCAAAGTCCTGGTTGGAACTTGAGGGGGCCGGACCTGGGAAGATGCAGCTAAAAATTCAGGATCCACCCAAGAGTCAGTGCCAACCAGCCACACTGAGCACCGCCACATCTCATGCAGACGCCACTATTGAAGCATAATACTTGGACAGGGGGACTGGACGCATCAGACAATTATTCAAGCAAGCTATCGCCATCGACCTGCAGTCCATGATTCAATTTCCATGACCCCGAGAGGTTCCAGGGACGTCTTGCTACATTCCCACGTTCGGCAACGATGAGCGGGCGGCTCTTGTCAACCAGGCTTCGGCCTCTGGCCCAGCGAGTCAACACCGGAGCAGCGCGTCACTTCCATCACCACACTACATCTTCAGCTGGAGGACTTCTCAAGACGGATTCAGCAGTACGGGCAGCGCGAAGGAGGATATGGCCAGCTGGATATACTGCTTTTTCTAATGCTGTTATTGTTCGGAACGCCTCTTTCGTACGGATACTTCCCAAATTACTTCTCAAATTCGCAAGAATCCCCGCCTTATTTGGAGGTGCCACGATTGCTGGACTGGCATATGTACAATACCAGGCAACCCGTAGGTTTTGTATTACTCCTCTCTTGAAATTAGTGCTGATATATGTGTGCAGAAGCTGGAAATTATGCCCTCGATGTATTCAACTCGACGAAGGACACTGTGACGGGAGTAGCTGGAGGACTATTTGGGGGTGCAAAAGGCATTGCAGATCAGACGATGCAAGGATGGCAGAATACAAAAGAACAAGTGGGAGTACCCGAATGGATGCAAAAAGTCTTACGAATTCATGAAGAAATTGGAGAGAGGCCAGGAGGAGGTGGTGGAGGTCCTGGAGGAGAACCACCAAAGGAGAGCAGATACGGAACTGCTGCTGCGGCCGGGGCTACCGTCGCCGCGTATGGCTATGATCAATCATCTGAGGAGGATCCGAGGTCTGGAGAAGAGTCGGCCAGGGACGATCAAATGATGGTTTTGACCAAGAAGATGATCGAGATTCGGAGCATTTTACAGACTGTAGGACAGTCAGATACTTTGAATCTACCTTCAATTGTGGTCATAGGATCTCAATCGTCTGGGAAGAGCTCGGTACTAGAAGCCATAGTCGGACATGAGTTTCTGCCCAAAGGATCAAACATGGTTACACGAAGGCCTATCGAGTTAACTCTGGTCAACACACCAGATGCCCAAGCCGAATACGGCGAGTTCCCGGCCCTTGGCTTGGGAAAGATCACAGATTTTTCGCATATCCAGCGAACTCTGACAGAACTCAATTTGGCTGTCCCTGACTCCGAATGTGTTTCTGACGACCCTATTCAGCTCACGATCTCGTCACCACATGTACCGGACTTGTCACTTATTGATCTTCCCGGCTACATTCAAGTTGTCGGGCATGATCAGCCAATTGAACTGAAGCAGAAGATCTCTGATCTTTGTGACAAATACATTCAACCTCCGAATGTCATTCTTGCAATTTCGGCAGCAGATGTTGATCTGGCAAACTCAACAGCTCTACGAGCAAGTCGGAGAGTTGATCCTAGAGGAGAAAGAACCATTGGAGTCGTGACGAAAATGGATCTGGTCGATGCTACAAGAGGAGCTGCGATTCTCAATGACCGGAAATACCCTCTGCGTCTTGGATACGTTGGTGTTGTTTCACGAGTGCCACCTCAGTCGACAAGCTTATTCAAAAAAGGTAGCGGAAGCATCGCCTCTGCTATCGCTAAGAACGAGCATGCATATTTCTCAGCCCATCCTCTGGAATTTGGCCAGGATGCCGGAGTGAATGTCGGTACCACCACTCTCCGCAAGAAACTCATGTCAGTTCTTGAGCAGACGATGGCAGCAAGTCTGCAAAGTACAGGGGATGCTATCAGACAGGAACTCGAGGAAGCAACCTACGAATTCAAGGTCCAATACAACGACCGCCCTCTCTCAGCTGAATCATACCTGGCTGAAAGCTTGGATGCATTCAAGCATTCCTTCAAAGAGTTCACGGAGAGCTTCGGACGTCCACAAGTCCGAGAAATGCTGAAGGAAGAACTAGATCAAAGAGTCCTTGATCTCCTCGCATCGAGGTACTGGAATAAGCCAGTCACGAATCTCTCACCAGCACTACCAGAACCAGATTCTCTAGCTGATCTCCCAACCGCCGACCCAGAATCCCTATACTGGCACCGCAAACTTGATGCCTCCACTTCCGCCTTGACGAAACTTGGCATCGGCCGTCTAGCAACCACGGTAGTAGCAAATGCTCTCCAAGCTCACGTCGACCGTCTCATCTCCCAAAGCACATTCGCAGCTCATCCTTTCGCTCGCCAAGCCATCACCGAGGCCGCTTCTGGAATTCTCAACGAGAGATTTTACAGCACTTCAGACCAAGTAGAGAACTGTATCAAGCCTTACAAGTTCGAAATCGACGTTGAAGATGGCGAGTGGGCACGCGGCCGAGAAAACGTTGCGGACGTCTTGAAGACTGAGCTGAAGGCTTGTGACGAGGCCGTCAAGTCGGTAGAGCAATCCGTAGGCGGCAAGCGAAAACTCAAAGATGTCATGGGCTTCGTAGACAAAGCGAGGAGAGGAGAAGTAGAAGTCGTTGGTGATGGAGCGAGTGGTGCCGGTGGCTTCTCATCGGACTTGCTACAAAGAGGTAAGCATCCCCTTCTCAATCATCACAACCAAATTCTTTGGCGTCAACAATGATGTTAGCAAAACAGATAGATCTAAGCTAACAATGTAACCACAGGCAAAGAAGCCATCTTCCTCCGCGACCGCGCCCAACTCCTCCGCATGCGCCTCACCGCCCTGAAATCCAAACAATGCGCCACCAAATCCTCGCGCTACTACTGTCCCGAGATCTTCCTCGACGTCGTAGCCACCAAGCTAACGTCCACCGCCGTGCTCTTTCTCAACGTCGAACTCCTATCTGAATTCTACTACAACTTTCCTAGAGAGTTGGATGTGAGGCTGGGCAGGGGATTGAGTAAGGAGGAGGTGGAGAGGTTTGCGAGGGAGGATCCGAGGGTGAGGGGACATTTGGAGACGATTAGACGGAAGGAGTTGCTTGAGTTGGTACTAGGGAAGATGGAGGGGTTGAGGGAGTTGGAGGTTGAGGAACGCGGGAAGAGGGCGAGTGGGAAGGCTGCGGGTGCGGCTGCGGCGAGGGCGAAGAGAGAGGGTGGTGGGAAGGGGTGGAGTTTGTTTTAAGTTGGTTGTCTTCTGACTCAGATGACTTCAAGTTTGGGACTTGACCCTTGTTTTGGAAGATTGGGTAAGTTTGAGTGGAAGGGAAGCAAGAGGCTATTATGATTCATGCCACATATTTGGGAGAGGCGTTTGGTCGTTGTTGTTTGTGTCTGTGCTTGTTGGGCTGATCAGTTGGTTAGCCGAGGTGATATCACTCCTGTTTCTGTGTTTTGGTTGTTTTCGGCTGTCGTTAGAGCATGGAAAATCACATCCCCTCCTCTTGTCCATACCAATACCGCTCTACTTCTAAGAACGAATTAAAACGATTTGAAGGATGCACTGTGCCACTACTCGTCGATTTTCTGGGTATTTCTGAAATTCTCACGACCTGGCAAGCCGTTTAAACCACTCGAAATTTGCCGCTTTCAGGGACTTCTAGTGCCAGTTCGACTCATAGGTTCGCTACGTCAATCGTTCTTCTTGTATTGCGTTAGACATCTACTCTGCAGCATGAGGTATATCTCATCTTATGCATGTGTACGGGTAAAGCCTCATCCCTGCCAAAATGCAAGAAAGTCCAACAGTATATACTTGTACAAAACGCCATAAATGTAACTCCCATCTGAATCGTCTCATTTATCAATCGTAAACTGTGTCGTGACCTCCCACTTCACACCTCCCCCCTTCCCATATCCTCCGCCCAGCCTGTTCTTCACCAGAACATTCAACCTCTCCCTCAACTTGACTAGAGACGCATCATCGCCTCTGACCCTCAACTTCAGATTCGCCATACAAAGCCCATAATGCACCTGCCAGAACCTCGCCTCCTCAACCTGCACAATCATGGGATCCTTGTGGATCTCGCGCATAACGTCGCTGACGCCTTCGCCGGAATAGGACATCAGGAGCATAAGGCCCTGAGTCATAGCCAATCTGACGCCCAGCACGAACATGGAGATGGCAATGACGGCGCAGAGGAGCCGGTCAAGCCAGAGGTAGACTGTGATGGTCAACAGAGGGAGGAGAAGCATGATTGCGCTGCAAGAGAGGGTGAGGAAGTGTGAGGGGTTGGAGAGAACGCTGGGGAGTGAGGATATCACTGCGAAGCGCATGGCTTTGCCTATGCGCGCGTGGTTCTTCAATCCATAGGCCGAGATCAATGTAGCTACAATAGATAGCACAGCAGCGGAATCGACAGAGCCAGGTGATACGCGTTGGTGCGAGTGTGGGTGGTGCGGTGTATGTGAGCCCATGCCTTCTAGCACATGCTTGAGATTATGTGACATGAGATCGAAACCCATGAAGAGCAGGAAGACGGACATGGCGAAGCCGGCTAGGACTTCGGTGCGCTCTAGGCCGAAGGGATGGCGGATTGAGGACCGCTTCCATACTTCGAAGTTGCTGAGTACGTCTACCACTACACATATCGTGGCGGACACAGCGTCGAAGAAGATCAGGTGGGAGAGGGCTGTGAGTGCTAGCGAGCCTTCTGCCGAGAACAGCACGTATGCTGCTACCAGCGCATGACAGGCACACCAGGCAATTCGAGTCGTTTGCTCCTTCGACCTGCTTGTCCACGCCTCCTTGTATGTCGGTATCGGGAGGGAAGCTGGGAGGGCGAGAGGCGCTCTTGGAGGCGGCTCTAAGAAGATTTGATGTTGGGCTGACACACTCGAGTGTTTGTACCTGTGGCCTCGTCGCTTGCCAATATTCTTTATAATTTACTGGTTAGCTGATATTGTTGCAAACTTGACCCGCGCATCTGATATAGAAGGGGAAGCAGAAGCAAACGTAGGGAGTGAAAGTGAAGTGGCATGCCATACTGAGTTTGCCATCGCAGGGCTATCTTTGATGGATTGCGTCTGGAAGTTAAAAGGGCTGCGAGACCCTGCTGGAGGGGGAGGACCCAGTGTTGTCTCGGAGTTGAAGGACGGTGTTCCTAGGCCTGCTGAGGATGGCATGGGCGAGGCCATGGATCCAAAGCGACCTGGGAAGGTATCTGACAGAGGCGAGAGGGAATTGGAATCGTAGGTAATGGTCGAGCGCATTGTCCGAGGTCCGCCATCGATCCCAAGTCCCTCTTCTGGTTCCTCTGGAATAGGGGTCGGAGGGGTGGGCGTCCGCGGTGGAGCGGGAATTGGCAGGCTCGAAGCCATTGCTTCTTACTCTCTATGGACTAGGGATAGCATGAGAGGGTCCACGACGAGCAAGGGCTTCTACGGAAGCTGGAGGCGTGAGATTGAAGTTATTGAAGGCCGTGCGGGAGAGAGGGGAGTTCAGATGTTTGTTGTTCCAACCGCGGGTAGATGCTTTAGCTCAGCCTCTCTAGCGCTTGACAGGCCCCTAAATTGGTGGGTCGAAGAGGCCAGGTACGCGAGCAATCTCGACAACTTTATTTCAATTACACTTCACTTCACTCCTGTCTTTCTTTACTCCAACCATTCAGACCTGGATAGCATCAATTCTTCTTCAGACTTGATCCATATCAGTGGCTCTACACCATCGAACATCGACTTTTCTCCAGGAGCCAAAAGTCTTGACTTTGACCAATATATGCCCATTTGGAGATTCTGAGGCCACTTGCCGCCAAGACCACAAACTGGACTATCCTTGTACCACCACCATCGCCACTTCTTTGGTCTTCCTCTTTGTGTTGGGCAGCTGGTACATTGAGGGTTCCTATTCGAGACAAGGCGAAGATTGGAAACAGTAAGATTTTGGCCGACTACAAGAACAGTACGGTACGACCATGCTGATGATATCACTCCAGTTGCAACGGCTTGGCCTTTGAGCACGACTCTACAAGCCTCTGGAAGACTAGCGACTGCTCTTCGAGACTTGTATCCACGGTACAAGTGTTTAGTTCTGGTATGTTTCCATCCTGCCTCTCTGAACGCTCATGACTGAATGTCTAGCAGCACGTGCTATCAGGCAACTTTGTGGAAAGAAGCAGTTGCGCCTTGTCACCCGGCAACTTTTTCACTGGCCGCTGGAACAGTATTCATCGCCTGCAAGACATTCTTTCTTTGAATCACTAAAGTAAGTGAGAAGGATAGTCGATACTTGTTTCACTTCGACCTAAGGAGTGGGCACTTATGTTAGCTATAAGTACAGCCATCCCCTCCGAATTTTTCCAAATTCAACTTCTTCATTGCAATAACGACACTCCACTCTCTTGTGTAGCACATACCGAGGTATTCTTTACAAGCTCTGTACTTGTACAAGCATTGACATCATGCAGGAATCCCTCGAGACAAGTGGGAACAGAATCCCTGTCTTCTATTGCCTTTCACTTCACTTCGCCAATTGGACATGCCTAGTTGAAACTTCCTACGTACTTCATCATGGATAGCAGAAACTCAACGATGGACTCCAGCGCCCCCTCCAAGGATGCTACCCATGCTCATCATGGAGAAGAAGACCTTCCACCGGGACACAAGAGAAGTCTCTCGGGAAGTATTCTTTCCAAGTTATCGTTTTTGAGAGCCAGTGCGGATGACAATCACATCCCAGCGGAAAGAGCTAAACTTAGCCCTGAATTTTACCCTGGCGATGATCGCACATCTCCAAAGAAGTCTGGAAGAGCAATGGCTGTCGCTGTTCAGCAGCAAAAGACAAGGAGAAGAAAAGGATCTTTGAGGAAAGCTGCTTTGCTTGGCAGGGGGGCTCAACGAGAGAAAAAAGAGCTCAGGTCATCTCCCCTTGAGACTGGCCTGGACCTCTCTTATGGTGGTGATGGTACGACTTCACCAGAGGAATTTCACCAGACTTCTGGGCTAGGCCTTGGCCTGTCAGATACAACGCCTCGTCCTTCAATGGAAGGATATGCCAGTCGAGCCAACAACATACTCCTGTCACCAATAAAGACTTTGCCAATGGGGACAGAAGACCATCTCGTTACATCGCCGACCGCCACGAGTCCTACTCTCACCTATACCTCTACCACAGATGAGGACGACATTCTCAGTATCCGCAACCACGGTATTCCACCGCCTCGCTCAAGTATCATGAACTCCTCTGGCTCCGACTCTTATTTCCCACCTGGGTCTGGCTCTCTCACTCGTCGTCGGTCGGGGCAGAAGGCTAAATCACCACTGTCTCTTGGAGGCCTTGCTGCAAGTCCTCTGCCCGTCCATGATGATGAGTGGGACTATTCGGAGACAGAGTGGTGGGGATGGGTTGTGCTGATCGTTACGTGGATCGTCTTCGTGACAGGTATGGGATCGTGTCTTGGAGTATGGAGCTGGGCGTGGGATGTTGGAGAGACGCCATACGCTCCTCCTGAGCTCGAGGACGATCCAACTCTGCCAATCGTCGGCTATTATCCCGCGCTGATTATCCTCACGTCTGTCATGGCTTGGGTATGGGTTGTAGTTGCTTGGGTTGGCATGAAATATTTCAGACACGCAAAGATCAGTGGTGATTGAAAGCCTTATCGTATATATAAACGAGGCTAAACCTATTTGTTATCGGGAGTCTGTACCAGTGCCACTAACCCTCCTACTGGCCAATCATTCGAGTCCATTGTCGGCCACTGCCACTAGGGAAAGAAAGCTCTCACCGCTCGAGGCTGGGGCGGCAGATCAACCACCTAGAGCCCCTGGAATATAAATACACACCTGCGGACGCGTTCTCCTCTTGCAAAACATCAACAACATTAAGTTCAAGATGGATACCTCAACCACAACAACCCCTGGAGAAGTCTTCACCCGGTCTCAGGACATTTGCAGCGATGAATCCTACTGCTGCGATTGTCGAGACCTCGTTGACTTCAAGGGTCCAACCCCAGACCAATTGAAGTGCGAGAAGTGCGAGCATGAGATATGCCAGTACTGTTTCAACTTCGACCTCTACAAGCTCGAACAACACTCAGACGTCTCTAGCGATGAAGAATATGAAGTCGAGCAATACCGCATTGAGAACGATGAGGCTGACAAGAGCTTACTGAAGACAAAGAGAGGCATGTGTAAGTGGCCGGCCTTCCAATTCAACTGAAAGGGATCAAACACTAAAGCCCAACAGTCGCAGTCAAGGATATTGTCGAAGATGGCGTAAACAACATTGACGTCCTGATCAAAGTCGTTTTCCCAAAAGTCGAGACTTCAAAGGTTCACAGCATGGCAGCAGAGCTCAAGATGATGATTGCTTTCGAGGCTCTCACCCCTGATGCCCGACCCGTCAAACTGGCCTGGAGCCATCGCAATCGCCACTGGACATACCGTCGCTACAAGCAAACAAAGTCCCGTTCATCATCGTTGCTTTCGATGGTGTCCTCAAAACCCGCTCCATGAACCAACTCTTCTCCGCCGCTCCTCGCACAGCTGTCGACGCGTATCCCTGGTTCAACTACGACACCGACCGCCTCTTCTTCGAGTATGAGAGATGTGGAAGCCGTGACCGGGACATTCAGGAATATGTCAGATCAATGAAGATCGCGGCTAAGCACCTTCGCGATCATGTCGATGCATTTGGTCCTCGGGTCAAGCACATCGAGCTTACTTGGTGCCAAAGAGCTGAACATGCCGGAGAAGTCCTTCACCACTTCCACGGCATTGACGGCCTCGAATCGATCGACTTGATATGCCATGATCATTACAAGGACGCTTATCAGGATCGAATGACCAATCACGCCAATCGCTGGCAATACGACCCCTCTGAGATTCAATACATGGTGAACCGTGGACGTCTTGAGGGTGATCCTAAGCCTTATAGTTTCAAGGTTCGTTTGTTCGGTTGGGATGGTATTGAGTACATCTTTGGAACGAAGCCTTGCCCCGGCCGTGGTGGTGCCGATGAGGACTCAGATGAAGACTCGGAGAAGGATTCTGACGAGGAGTCAAACAATGATTCTGAGGAGGAGTTTGGCTCGAATGAGGACTTGGATGAGGATGTGGACGAGGAAACCAGCTCTAATGTGGAGGGAAGTGACGAGGAGTAATGGCCTGAACATCTCTTCGGCACAACGGTGACTTGGTGATGGTTTCTTCATGATGACTGTATGATTAGTTTTCTGCACAATGCCTACGGGCCAGCCTACAAAAGGCTTTCGGGATGACATGAGGGGAATGAAAGCATCTGACATCACTTCTTCTCTACTGGAGTCTGCCCGCGACCATGACTGATATGCCAGTATTCATTCAAATGATCTGTAGCACCCTCGAGACGCTACGGGCTTCCATACTTCACAAAATGTCCTCCCAAATCTTACAAATTCGCTCTCTCAAAATCAATCTCCCACTGCCTATCCCACTCCTCCGTCCCATACTGAGTCCTCCATTTACTTGGCCCCTTCACACTAACCAGCGTATACGGCCTCTTAATCTGTGCTCTCAAGTTCTCACCGTACAAATCAACATGTGTATCGGGATTCTCATCCCCTACAATCCCCGTCGCACTCTCCACCGGCACGAACTCCAGTCTCCTTGTCCCCGACCCATCATACATATCCTCATCATCGTCCACATTCGCAAAGTCCCACGCTAGGACCAACCTCTTCAATTGCTCATTGACCGTCAAGCCTAGATTTGCGAAGATAGAGAAGGCAATAGACAGGTCGCTGGCAGGGTGTTTGCCGCGTTTGTATGTCTTACCGTGGTAGCCTGGGGAGAAGTCGAGTTCTGGATGCCAGGACTTTCGAGGTTCGTGTAATAGCAGCGTTTTGGAAGATAGGAATATGACGGACCAGGCCATTACCTCGACGGGGTTCAGACCGGCATTGTTGCGGATGGTGGGGTCGGCTCCTGCAGCGAGGAGGTTTCTGATGTGGTGAAGCTGGTGTGCTGCACAGGCGTAATGGAGCGGTGTGTCGCCTTGGAAATCGCGAGCGTTGATAGCAGAGTGTGAAGAGCGGAGGAGAACAAGTTGGAGGAGGGATACTAGTGCTGTTGGAGGTGGTGGGATGATTGGTGGTGGTTCGTTCCAACGTGTCTGAGGAGCGTCGCGGCGGTAGACGTGCGGAACTCCTGAGTGTGGAGGGAGTATGGAAAGAACATGGAGGAGTGTCAGTGATATACCCTTGTCGACTGTAAGGTCTTCTTCAGAAAGAGGTGCTGGTAGGCGGTCTAGGAGCAGAAACAATAGATCGGCGACATATGGCATGTCGTAGAAGTTGTCTTGGTTGTACTGCAGAATCACCTCCCCCAAGATAGTGAGACTGTCGGTGAAGATCTGTGGACGATCGGGAGTACGTTCCAGATATCCTCCTTTACCTTGAGAGAGGAGAGAAAGTTGATCTGCGACAGGAATAAGAGGATCTGCTCCAATATCTAGGAGCTGTCTGACCATTGGCAGTTTTTGATTTCGGACTGCGAGGTGGAAGGCTGTGAGGCCGTCAATCTTTTCTCTAGCATTGACTTCGATGTCCCGCATAGAAATGCTTTTGAAGATGTCTTGATCAACTTGTGGATGGCGTGGAAGAAGCATGAGCAAATGTAAGCAAGTGAGTTGACGCCTTGTAGTCTTCGCCGTCGCGTCTGCCCCTCGAGCAAGCAGGTACTGCACCAGTTCCGTCCTTCCATACAGTGTAGCTGTATGCAGACTTGTAAGTCCTCTCCATCTACTCTCAACACTCCATTCCAGGTCCTCAAGAAGATAATTGACGATGTCGACGTGGTCATGGCGGATCGCTGACCACATCAGCACCTCTTCATATCCAGGCTGCAACTCCAAGCATAAATCAAGAGCTTCTCCAATGCTACTGAAGTCTCCAAATCCAAGTCGTAACCGTCTTTCAGGTCCATCATCTTCTGATACCAGGAGTCCCAGTGGCGTTTGTGAGAACTCAACCGGTAGCCCTGGAACTCGTGCTCTCGCATAGAACATTTCCAGAATGTCGAGATCAGTACACGGCGTCTCAAGAAGTAGGCATCCTTTTTGCAGGTCCTTATTCTCGGGTTGATCTTGCAAAGACGAATGGAAGTATTCGTACGCAAACCTCGCTCCTAAAGATAACAATACTCTGACGACCTGTGGCTTTCGATGAATGACTGCCCATCGAAGTGGTGTGATGGATCGACCTTTTAGGATGGGGATATCGGTCGGAGTTTGCAGTTTTAGGTTGTCTATGCTGCATTTATAGTTCACATCTGCTCCATTATTCACCAGTACTCTGGCGAGTTGTTTCATTTTGCTGATGTTCTCGATGTTGACGAGGTAATGCAGTGCTGTGGGTGTGGTGCAGAACATGTCGTTGAATGCCCACAATGCCAATGGTCGGCAGTCTGCTCCACGATCAATGAGCACTTTCGCGATATCTGCGTGCCCTCTATTCATGGCACATAATAGCGGAGCGCGGATAGCAGGCAGTGCGCTTTGTGCATCTACATCGAATCCCGCATCGAGGAGAGCAACAGTTGCGTCCTTGTACCCGAACGTGGCAGCCAGGTGGAGCAGACTACCAAATGCAAAGTATGTGGTAGGTTCATATTGGCTCTCCCCTTCGTCAGTCATTCTGGCCATCACAAACAAGCTTGCTCTTTTGCTTCCTGATTCCTTTTCTGAGGCCTGTCGGGCATCCGCAGATTTGTCTTCGCCGAACTTTGCAATTTGGCTGCGAAGTCGATCCGAATCCCGGAGATCGAAATGGGGGAGAATGTCATCGGCGCAACTGATTGTCGCAGGAAACTGATAGTCTAGAGTATCTTGTCGTAATGCTAAACAATCCTGATGAATATCTGGAAATAAGCTACGCAGGCTTCGAAGTGCTAGCCTTGAGCCCTTGGAACCTGTTTCGTAAAGCCAGGTCCGCAAAGTCTCCGCTGGAGTATCAAGATCCACGCCATAAGCCGAAGCTATGGCATGGACAGTTGCTCTCGCTCTGAAGCACCCGAGTTCTGCTGACTTCGTAATCAACGCGATGCCTTGAGAGATGTCCTTGGGCACTCCCAGTGCCATGAAGGAGCATATCCCGAGCTCATATGTCCTGTCTGCTTCCTTAGATAGCTGCCTTTTCTTTTCAGCCTCTGCCTTCTTGTTCGTCTCTTTGTCAGGTGAGTCTTTCGAGACTTCGTCAGCTGCTTCTGGAACATCGAGATCTTCAACGTTTTCGCTGCCCTTTGGTATCAAAAGACTCGAGTCGTCTGCTGCCTTCTTCGTCTCAGATCTTTCCGTCTTCACGGCTGCGCTGCTTCCAGACGAGGTCTTGACTGTGCTAGAGCTGGATGACGATGACTCGTCTTCGGCGTTTGGCACGTATGGCGGGTAGTACACATGGAGGGTTTTCTCTAAATCGCGAAGGTACTCATACGGCTTATGAGCGTAGGTTCTCAGGTCAGATAAGATCTACAGGCCGCTTTCTGTCAACCGTTGTCCGCTAGTGAGCATGAGGAGTCAAGGGTGCACATACCTCGTCGCTAAGGTGGCGACTTCGCCATACATTCTCACGAGCTAATGCTTCTTCTTTGTACAGATGCTTGCAGGTGTTCAAGTCATGGATAATCTTGTTCAATGAGCATTCACATTTGTCGGAGACAGGAGAGGTCTATATGGGTGAGTCCCTACTCTCAAATCAAGAGACAGGTGTGCTGGGTGGGAAATGTTACCTCGAACCTCCATGCTGCTCTCCACCGTGGTCTTTTCGAATTTCTGGTAATGGTATCGACATCAAAATGCGCCCATCTGTTGTCTCTACTGACCATAACTGGGTTGTTGTGATCAACTCCATATCCTAGAGAATATGCCAACTCGCGTTTCTCCTCGGCGTGTGTGAAGCCGTGGAGTAGAACGGCAAACTTATGCCAGTAGTGGCCTTTATCAGAGCCGCTTCTACCAGAAAAGATCACTGGACTGTCAGAATTGGTCATGTATGATGGATCTGCTTCGATGGCAGCGAAGAAGATATTTGCGCGCCAAGAATTTGTTTCAACCACCCCGACTGTATCAACTAGATCAGCAATGTGGATCTGGTAGTCCTTGGGCAGAGGTATTTCTTGTTCATCATTCGTATCTCCCAAGCTACTATCTACAACTGGTTCTTTGGGAAGACCAGGTGTTCCATTTGGGTCAGCATCCTGGTTGCGGTAAGATATGATATGGTAGCGTTTCGGACTCGCTTCTTCGCCAGATCCATGCAGAGGACGCACAATGAGCTCAGGAACTCCATCGTGTTGAGGCCCCAAAGGTTTTCCCGCCGTAGAATGGGGCTCTTCGAAGCTCGTTCGGTCGCTATGGTCCAAGCTCTTCAAAGCGGTGTCATCTTGCGTATGCCGGTCGAATATGAAGGAGATAGAGATAGGAACTTTACTGTTCTGTTCTTCGAGTCCAATCTCGCCATTATTAAACCGCCATGTTTGCGGCCCACTCGATTGCAAAGTCTGAGAGATATGTTTTGATGCTCTCGATGTCGTAATTTTGTCCGGTTCCGGACGGATATCTGACTTGGACTCTTTGCGTCCAAATCCATTCTTCCGACGCTCTCGCCGCTTCAGCCTTCCACGATTTGGCAATGCAGAGGAGGGTTCTGGGCTTTTTGCACTCATAATATCATCCGCAGTACCAGTTTCGTTGGTCTGTCGATCAAGTCAGCTCGGCATTGAGGTTTATGAGCAAGGATTGAATACCAATTTTCCTCCGGTTCGGAACCGCCTCAGCACCGCTCGTCTCTTTCGCCCTCTTGATTTGGGGCTATCTGACGATTTGACCTGGACATTAATTGCAGGAGGTGAGATATATGTTGCCACAATGCCAGTTCTTCTCCCAAGGAAATTACTCCCGTTCTTCCCCTCTGTCCATTTCTCCCGCCAATTTTCGAGGTAAAGCCGGCCCACAAGCTTAGGATGTAGCATTTCGCTCCATCCATTCATTCTCTGTTTCATACTCTGCTGAGACATCCCGACGTTCCAGTCAAATATCACAGCAAGCCTATCTTGCCACACATTTTGCTCTATCTCAACTGTGTATTGGACAACAGCTGGAATCCATTGGTCCGAGACGCTTTCCATGTCCAGCGGGACAGCCAGTCCAAAGCGATCTCTGAAGATTTTCTCAACATCGGTCCGAGCCAACCCTTCATGATAATATCGGTTCAGGTAGGAAGCATTGCTGTAATCGCGCGTGTGAGTCTGAAAATTTGCTTTCAGGTCGACCACTGGTATCCTCACCGTGTCAGCATGGAAGATGCTGAGTTTCACTGTTCTCTGCGCCTTTTTTGTCTGCCACGAAACGAATCCTGGAGAACTTAAGATACAGAAATCTCGCGAGATCGTCTTGAAAAGCTTGGGATCTTCCCGGTTTAAGGAAAGCTGTCGGGCCTGCTCCAGGAATGGATATGCGAAGAGGCGGTACCTCCTGTTACTGATGAAATCATCTAATAGCTTGAATTCTATGGGATGCTGCGTTTCGGGATACTCCTCCCAAACTAAAGGCATTGTTGATGCGAATGGCGACGGGCAAGGGCGGATAAAATATTCGCAGTGTTTGGGCGACGTGTCGCAAGTACTGTACTCTATATCTTGGAATGAGTACAAACCGCTCACTTCATTAAGCGAGGCGAATCCCACCCTTGTTTGTCAACGGTGGCTGACCTGCATGGCCCCCAATGTATGGTTGATGAAACTCTAGCCTCTTCCTAGCCGCTGGGTGTGTAATCGACCTGCTTCGATCAGTGTATCTGCAGTTTTCACCAGTTAATAGCAGGCTGCTGTTCGCCTGAAATACTGTAGAGTTATCGAAAGCTGGAATCTTGAATTCTTATGTCGAGACAGACGAGTTTGGACGCCCGCAGCCACTGTCAGACATTACGACGACAAACATGGAACCGGTATCTTTCGCGATCGGTGTTGCTTCTATTGCATCAATTTTCCAAACATGTGTTCATACCTATCGGACACTGGCCACTGCAATAAACATGGGGGACGATGCTGTCACGTTAGACATCCAGTTCCAAGTCGAGGAATTACGTCTGCGCATGTGGGGCCACGATTGGGGCCTACTGAAAGACGTAACGACTGAAACGAAAAAAACGAAGACGCTTGGTGGCTCTGATATCGAGGGCAGTGGTTCTGATAACGGTCATGGCTCATCACACATTCCCACAAGTGCATCAAAGAAGCGAGCCGATTTCTTTGACAACGTTGATCATGATTTCGAAATTCCTGGGCTGCAACAGGTAGCAATAGAAGTCCTGGGAAGAATTATCAAGTCATTAGAAGAGTGGAAATCTATAGCAGGAAAATATAGCGCAACGAAAGTTGATTCTGGGGACAGATCAAGATTAACCGATCAGCCATCGCGAGAGAGGCTTTCGAATGTGTCCAGCACACAAGCAAAGCAAGCAAAAGATATTTCGATCCGAACAAAGATCCTGGCAAAGGGCCGATGGGCACTCAACGACAAAAGGACCTTGGAAGAGATACTCGCCAACCTCACTGGCTTCAATGACAGCTTACAGAATCTGCTTCCTAGACGGGAAAGAGTGAGTTTGAATCGTGGACTTGCTGGGGAGCTGTTGAAATTATTGGAGGATGGTTTATTCGTCGGATCGAGTCTCCAGATTGATGAAAGACTTCTCGCTATGGCCGGCACGAGTGAGTCAAAGGCTGCTCGAATAGTTGGCCTGAAGCGCTTAAACAAGACCGAGACAGTAGAGATAACTGGAGATGGTGAGGGGATAAACGAGATCGATACGACAGCAACCCCATTCTCGAAGCCGTCTGTTTGGATCGAAGGGTCACCAGGCAGTATGCACATCTCGTTCGACCAGTTTCATGGGCTTACAGAACCAAAACTTACGAACATGGAGACGCACGAAGATACCGGTCGCTGGATAAAGGGGAAATATGTTCCTCTTCAAAGATCCAAAGCCATCTACTTTCCAGCGATCCATGTAGCCACGGCCAGCGACAAAACAAGCAATATTTCGATAGCAGAAAAACCTGGTCAGGTGACTTTGGTGGAGTGGCGCCCAACAGCGCATGAGTCGAGAGCCTCGGAGCTGACGGATCAAGAAATGAAAGACCGTCGGGATCACATCGCACGCTTGCTTTCTCGAACTTCCACGACTGACACAGACTTCCGCGTATTGAAGTGTTTAGGCTATACAACAGCTGCCGGCCATACAGAAGACGGCTCGACCCACGATCTGGTGGGTTACGTCTATCAGGTCAGTACTTTCTAGCCGTAAGATCGTAATCTCAGATGATCTACATGACTCGAACGGTCCTCAGACCTTTGAATTGTATCAGTACTGAAGTGTCAACTAGTACCCAGAATTTGCTTCAGCAAAAAGCGAGCCGGTCAGTCTGAGAGAGCTTCTTGGGGAAGCTTACCTGGCGGACAATCCCAGGATCCCGTACCTGGAAATGAGATTCAAGCTTGCCCGAAGTTTAGCAGTCGCCCTATATCAACTTCAATGTGCTGGATGGGTTCATCGCAAGATATCGAGCTATAATGTGATTTTCTTCAGAAATCGAACAACGAATGAACTGAACCTGGATCAGCCATTCTTGGTTGGCTGGCAGTACTCTCGTCCTGATGACCAGCGACGAATTTTCCCCTCAGAGCAGGGCAGTGAAGGGATTGGTGATCTAGACATGTATGTAGGTGCTGAGGAGCACATGTGTCTTTTTTTGGTGTCTCAAGGCTTTCTAGAAATAAACCCTATCCTCGTTCCGAGACATACCTCACAGGGCAATTGCTAATGCTCCGTGAAACAGGTATGTGCACCGCATGAGATTAACCACAGGAGGTCATGGAAGGTTCCCGAGATTTCGTAAAAGTTTCGATATATATAGTCTCGGAATAGTTCTAATGGAGATTGCCTTCTGGGAGCCGATTGTTGCTCTCACGGACGAGGAAGAGAGAAAGACGATGGAAATGAGATGCCAAACCATCTCAAGTGGCAACAGAGCCAGCGTATGGTGGGAATCAATCCTGAAGACTGCGGAAGAAGAAATTGCTCCTGAGATGGGCATTGCGTATCGAGATGCGTTGCTGTTCTGCTTGAAGGGAGGCGAGGCGGCCTCCAAGGTTGATGCATCGCGACGCTCTGATAGAAGGGAGACGTCTGAGGAGAGGAGAGAGGAGTATTATGACGATAACGATTTTGAGGAAATTGGGATTGAGAAAGAATTCTATTGGAAGGTCTTGAAACCCCTAGAGCGGTTTGGAATGTAGGTAATAGGACAGGAGAGGTCGCAATATTGTTTACCTTGTGAATACATCCCAAGACCCTGAAGCTATCAAACATTATTTATTTGGCATAAGTTATGCATACTACCTTATTTGTGCACGCTAGTCCGCATAGCTCGGGCGGTCAGTCTAGTGCGGCAGTTCGATAACTGCGATCAAATTATTTTCGGATAAAGCTCTGCGGCCATCACAAGCTCTCCAGAATTCTGTTTTCAACACCACAATACCGCCACAATGGTTGCGAAAACGAAAAGCAAGCTGAAGATGGCTTTGGCCGCAGATAAGGGAGTGGATTTCGGCAAGCAGCATTTGAAGAAGAAGCAGAAGCTTGCGAACAAACTGAACAAGGAGAAGTCCTCCAAGAAAGGCGGGGAGAAGCCAACAGAGGAAGATTGGGAGGATGTTGAGGAAGAAAAGGAGAATGAGGATGCCGAATTGAGCGAAGAGGAAAGTGGGAGCGATGAGGAGGTGGAGGAACCTATGAAGGCAAGTCTCGCGAATGCGCCTTGAAGGATAGCTTCTAACCACTGCATAGATTGACTTTGCTGGTATCGATGAGAGCGACAGTGACTCTTCTGCGGGCGAGAATGATCAGAACAATGACGATTCGGACGAGGAGGATGACGAAGATATTCCAATGTCAGATCTCGAGGACCTGGAAGACGAAGAGAAAGAAGACCTTATCCCCCACCAACGCCTCACAATCAACAACACAGTCGCCCTTACAGCAGCCTTAAAACGAATTGCTTTACCAATTCCAAAACTTACTTTCTCGGAACATCAATCTGTCACGACTTCGGCGCCCGTTGAGATTGCAGATGTGTCGGATGATCTAAATCGCGAACTTGCATTTTATGCGCAATCTCTATCTGCGGTACAAGAAGCACGCAAGCAATTGAAAGCAGAAGGTGTACCGTTCACAAGACCTACGGATTACTTCGCCGAGATGGTCAAGGCAGATGAACACATGGCAAAGATCAAGGCGAAATTGATCGACGAGGCAGCCGGAAAGAAAGCCAGCGCCGAGGCAAGGAAGCAGAGAGACCTGAAGAAGTTTGGAAAGCAGGTACAGGTGGCGAAGCTGCAAGAGCGCGATAAAGAGCGAAAGCAGACTTTGGATAATATCAAGACTCTCAAGAGAAGTAAGTTTTCCCAACAATTGCTGCGGACGGTGGCACTAATGATTCAACAGAGCGTCAAGGCGCAGATACAGATGCTACGAACGAGGCCGAGATGTTCGATGTTGGTGTTGAGGAGGAACTTGGCAAGACGTCAAGGAAAGATCGACAAGGACCTAACAAGCGCGCGAAGAAGGACGAGAAATACGGCCACGGCGGCAAGAAGCGATTCAAGAAGAGTGGTGATGCACAGAGTACTGGTGACTTGAGAGGGTTCTCGAGTAAGAAGATGAAGGGTGTCGTCAAGCAGAGGCCTGGAAAGGCCAGGAGAGCTGGAAAGCGATAAGTTCGTAATCCTTTGAATTCGGGGAACAAAAAAGGAAGGATAATGTGGCGTTCCGGTTGTCTTTGGATCGGCCATAGTCATTGGCCTTGTGCAGTTTCCGGCCGGTGTAGATATACCATACACTTTTATGTCTATGTTCGACGTCTCGGTTGGTGGGTGTGAAATAGATGTTTACAGCAAGCTGCTTCCTGATTCTTATTCACGCTCTGATGTTTTCTCTTCATGCAGCTCTCACTGGGTGAGGTCGACCCTGTCTTCTGGTTCAATCACCGCAAGTGCGGGCGGTCTGGCTTTTAATTGAATCGTTTTCGTCTCCTACAAATGCTCGCAAACTTTCCGGAAGTATGTTTTATCTGATGCTACCTGATTTGAGGAGCTCCTTCACCTTGCTTGTTAAAGAATCCAGGCATGCAACCATTTCAAAAGCAGTCTGGCTTGGGAACGACCGTGTTTAAGCACCAAAGCGCGGTCTAATTATATATGTACAAGTGTATCTCTTCCTCAACATTTGCATTCATTATCTTGGCATTGTTTCGCTCACAAAAGAGTATCATACGTGTAGCAGAAAGTGTTACCATGGAAATTCAAAGCCTCCTTGAGCGTGATCGCCGGAGCAATAGGCGACAAGTTGATCTCAAAGTCCAGAGTAACATTCTGTCCACTATAGTCGAACGGGATAATCGGACCACCAACCTCATTCAAGCGCTGCTCAAGGTTGATATTCTGCCACTCAGTGAGGATACGATCGAGGTTGCCGTGGTGCAGGTAGAACAATGGGTCTCCGGGAGAGTTGTATGCATCTCCGATCGTGCCTAAGACACCGCCAACGCCGAAGTGGCCACTTCCATGGATGTTGGGGATTGAGAAGACGGGCTCGTTCTCGATCTGCTTGGCGAACGCGGTATAGTCTGGTTGAGCCATCACGACATCGACATTGGCTTGGGCGGCGAAGGTGTTCATGATTGTGGGAATGAAGTCTCGCGTCAAGCACTTAGCAGGACCGGGATAGTTGACTTGGAAGGCTGGGTATGCGAAGGGACCGTCAGTCACGCATCCGCCGCCAGTTCTGCCAGTGAGACCGAATGGGTTCTGCTCGGGAGTGGTTTCCGCGATGTAAGGTCCATTGCCCCCGAATCCAACGGTGGGACTGAAGATGTCGGTTTCGAAGATGGCGGTGCTGTTTGAGTTGACGGCATCTGCGTCGCGAGCCCAATCCCAGTATCTACTAGAGTCAGCTCAGGCTCTTGACTTGAGCGATTCAGTAATATACTTACGGTTGACCACCTGTGTATCCACACTCATCTCTCAAGGCAGCTTCGTAAGCAGCAGTGATGTATCTGTGCCAGAGAATGAAGTGTCCGACCCAATCTGTAAAGCCACGTTAGGGCTCTGTCATCGGTACTGGGAATAGGGATATCAACTTACGAATGTTTGGAGTTTGGTTGTTGTGGATCTGAAGGTCTGTTAAAAACACGTCGCCGAGGGAATGTTTGATGCTTAGACTTACTGCATGGAAATCATCATATCTATTCACGGTTCCCGAGATACCAGAAATGGCATCCGTCTTGGTCAAACAGAGAACGGCATCGATGTATGCATCTTTCTCGGCTGTGGACATGCTTCTCCATTCCTTGCGGACGGGTGGGTTCGAACAAGAAGACGCTGTCGCCGAAGCCGTCGCGCTGCTGGTGGTAGTCACGGAGGCCGACGCGGTGGTGATTGACGTGACGGTACCAATTGGAACTGCAGTCTTAGGGTAGAGACATGAGCATGCTGATGAGATTCTCGAGGTAAGACCGCCGCAGTTGTTGGCGAAGATTGGAATTGGGGCAGTGGCAGGACCAAGGGTGTATGTTGGACAGAACTCAGAGGCTTGGGATGAGCTCGCTTGAAGTTGTCTGTAGCAGTTATCTTGGTTGCAGACCAGAGGTGCTGTTGTCGTTGCTGGAGGGGTCGTGGCAGTTGCGGTGATTGGAGCTGGTGTGGTTGGCACAAGACAAGCACACGCTGAGGAGACTCTTGATGGTAGACCCTGGCACATCGACACAAAAGTAGGGAGAGCTGCGGTAGCTGAGGAAGCAGCAGTGAAAGTTGGACAGAATGTTGAAGCTTGGCCCAGGTTCTGCTCCATTTGTCGGTAGCAGTTATCCTGATTACAGCTCTCCTGTCTCTTGTCCGCCGCCGGTGCGCATGAGCCTAAGCTTGCTACCGAGGCCAAAGAGAGCGCAAGGAGGGTGACGAGCTTCATCTTGGCTGTTGAAGGATTAAAAAAACGGAAATGACAGTGGTTGGTGATCACTCCGGTTTCCACGTGGCGATGGCCAGGTTTATATGCCCCTTGAAATACAACTCACTGCAGGAGTGGGATTCGTCAGACATGTGGCTGTAAGCTCAATAGTTCGAAGTGTGGATTGATATGGAAGTGATATCCGGCACGATGGTCAATACTCATGCTGGCCCAGGTCGACATGATACGGAGGTACTTGCAGGTTTCTAGGACCCATGTTTACTTCCAGCTGCAAATCTCGGACTACTTCGCACTTGAGTTCCAGATATTTTTTTCGAGCAGACCAGAGTCTTCAAGTTTCTCTTCACTCACCCGTATGAATTCTTTGTTGGCATGTTCGCCATTTGCACCGATTTTTAATTCTTCTTGCTTTCATGTTTCTTTCTCCGTGTCATTTGTCGTTATTCATCCGATGCCCTAATCTTCGGGCCATCTTCCGGCGGGCGATATTTTCCTCGGACTTCACACCCCACCGTTGCAGTGAGCATCAATATAAAAAGTAATTTTTAAGTCCAAAGAATCCTTGCCGTCTACGAATATGTGGAGCCGAACGCCGCAATACCCCAGCATTGTAGTTGGGATAATTCCTTGGCTACATGTGCCAAGGTATTCGTCGCCTCCCCTTTCTGTTTCAACCCCATATCTCTCAACTCGACTCGTTCGCTTGGAACGTCGTCTAGCTTCCGTCTCAAGGATCCCGTCATTTTCGTGGACCTGTCAGATGTTTTTATAAGGCTGGTTCCGCATGTGGCCTGTTGCAGAAGTTGCGGTACTCTCGCCTCACTTCTTCCCATGTTTTTGTTCTATCTCCTTCGCAATTTGCAATATATGCAGAGCTCCACTGGCATTTTCTTGAATAGTGCTAGACCTATTTGAATGAATTCCTGTGAGCTAGAACACATTTGTTCGGATGAGGCGTTCGCCTGCGTTCAGGAAGTAGGAGGAGTTACGCAACAACGAGTCCTCGCCCAAGTCTCACGGATGCAGCTTTCCGCAATGTGCGAGAAGCGAGTAGCCCTCGCGGAACACTGTTTAGGTTGTACATGGAGCCTGGGATGACCTGTATTTATACTGTAATTCCCATGGGAAGTACGGAATTCCTTTGATCTTTGGCAATTGACAATTGTTGATAGCTTGGCTGCTGTGCCAGCATTACGCGAGACCCCAAGGTGGGTATGGCAGCGCCTCATCGGGGAAATCGAGGTGCCATGGCTTTCGTATTGCAGTGAACTGGTATCAAGGGCACCGGCCGTATGGTCCTGCTCAACTTGGAAGGTCTCATCCCACGTTTTGGACTGATAGCTTTGTTCCGATTCGGTGCAGACGACGGCACACATTCCAGCAATCGGACTTCACACTCGTCCGATAGGGTAGCCATGTCGCCATACCCATGTCCCCGATCCAGGAACCGTTTTTTAATCCTAGCTGCCAAGACTCTTTCTTCTTGGGATGCAGAATTTGCTGATGGCAGAGTCCCAGGGATGTGAGAGAACTGTCAAGTGTCAGTCAGACCCCTTTGTAGTTTCGACACTTAGGGATTATTCAGATGTGATGGTTCAGATGCAGCAGCTGTTCCATATATCTCTGATTCCCTCGCAAGTTGGGCTGTGCTAGCTGTTGCCACTTTTTGTTCCACTTTGCCTTGCCATGGGGTCACTGATCACAACAGACAATGGCAGTCGCCAGATTACGTTTCTGGTGGTGATGAGCGTCTTTCTCTTCATCTCCTACGTAACGGTCGCATTAAGGTGACGAAATTATGCTTATCAATAATCCTAGCTGCTAATGCGAAGCAGACTCTATTGCCGCCACTTCTATCTCAAAATCGTTGGAGTCGATGACTGGATTATGCTTGGAGCGTTGTGCGCCACCACTGGACTGGCCATCATGAATGGTTTCCACGTTTCCCTTGGAACTGGAAGGCATCTTGACGATTTACCTTTACTAGAGATCTTGATCCCCACGCTCAAGCATTGTAAGTACCGATGATCACTTTGACAAGCTTCTTCAGAAGCTTTTTGAACCCTTGATGAGCCCTTCAAATCAATGTTAACGATCTTACAACTTCCAGGGTATGCTTACCAGATCGTTTGTACGTTGATCCAACCCATATTAGAGCATTCTGTGGTAGAAGGGCATTAGCTGATTAGTTGCAGATCCTTTCGTGCTCTATCTTGTCAAGTTGAGCATCCTCGCTCTCTACTATCGCATTTTAACGCAGAAGAACTTTCGTCTATGGGTATGGATCGTGATGGGCGTGATTACCACGCAAACAATCGTTGTGATGTTTGTCCAGGTACGTTTTAAAATAGCAGGTGCGCTCGATAAATTATTTCAGCTGTTGATGTTGCAACAGGCCTTCGAGTGCAGATCTCATCCCCAGAATGCGTGGTCTCCAACGTTCCCACAGGGCTGCAACGATGTGGCAGCCTCATATTACTCGATGTCGACGGTATGGAGTCTTTTCCGCCTACCTTGGTCAAAGATCTCGGATCTATAATCAGACACATGTGTTGGGATTGGTGTCTTAGGATCCGAGATCCTGATTCTCGGAATTTGACTCTTTCAGCGCTAACATCCTCGTAGATCAATGTTGTGACCGATGTGATCATTCTCGTCATGCCTCTGCCGACCTTGGCAAAACTGCATATCAATGCGCGAAGAAAACGTAAGTCTAGGCCTTTGCGGTGCAAGGAAACGGCTGAACATATCATAGTGGCCCTGGTTGGCATCTTCTCGACTGGCGGGGTTGCGATTCTTGCCTCATGTTTACGATTTTACGCCCTCCACGTTTACGCTGTCACGAAAGATCCTTCATACGATGCGATTTGTGAGTGTCCAACCTAATTTATAGTTTCCGAGCTAAGTGAACTAGATATCCTCCTCTGGTCCCAGATTGAAGTCAACCTCGCCATTATTTCAGCATCCGCCCCCGCTCTACGACCACTATTCAGGAAGACTTTCGCAGGGTCGTCGGATCGGTCTAAATACGCACAAGGATATGGATACGGACAACGCAGTCAACTTGGAGATACACGAGGAGCAGTCGAGTTGCGATCTTATACTGGGAAGAACGAGACGATGGTCAAGACGGCTATGGATGATAACAGCAGCCAGGAGCATATTCTTGAAGATGGACAAGATCGCAATGGTATCCGGAAGACAGTTGAGACGAGGGTTTTCCGAGAAGATCAAGATCAAGCATTATAGTCTGCGAAATATTGAATTTCGTATTTTGCAGCCGCGGGTGGGTGTCAGAGATTCGGTATCTTGCCAAGGCCTCAAAAGTTGTGAGGAAACTCACTCTTGTGTTGGTGGGAGCATGGAACCACCATCAGACTTTTCAGTTGCAAGTTATATAGAACCGATCGAAAATGGAACCAGATATTATGGAAACTCGTTAATCGCTCGGTCTGCTGTAGCTATTTATACCTCATAGAGTAGTCTTTCAAAAAGAAAAATCGGGAACATTTATTTTCCTACATTCTCAAAGCAAGGTCTATCTTCATGCTTTTGTGCTACCTTGGCGGTCTGCTCTACGTGTTGCGAATAAAATGGTGGTAAGGAGATCAGTAACTATTGCTCCGCTATGAAGGAGGAAGGTACGATGCTCGCAAGTACAGAACACAGCGAGATTCTCATCGATCATCAATAATAATTCTGAATAATGTCGCAGTCGTACGACCCGCCGTTTTGTTTTGGCTCTCTCCCACTTATTGCTGGAAGCGAGAATCCACAAGCTCCACTAAACAAGGCAATCTTCTCCAAATGACTCGACGAGAAAGAAGTTCCCTAGATATCATTGAAAGCACAGCTCACACGTTGTGACACGCTCAAGCTCAATTAAACGACCTTCATCCCTACTCGGATTTTATCCTGCGTTTGTGTCACCAAATCTGCTGGGGCTCGTCCGTCCGAGAACCGACCACGATACAACGGCGACAAGTATACGGCAGCTCTTCACGCTCCAATTGTGACTGATCGGAATCAATAGGGGGTCATTCGAATTTTTGGCTTGTAATGCAGTTTACTTGTTATGTACATAATTAATCTTGGATCGCATAATGTTTGCGAATTGCTACTCATTTACCCCACCGTCAATAGCACTTAAGAGTCATGGACACTACCAACATGAAACAAAACAGTCAGACTTACCTACAGGAACTGTCATCTATATCTTCTCCATTTCTCATTCCTAGATTTGATCGAACCTGATTTCTTCACGAGTCTTCTTCTTCATCGGGGCGATAGAGATTCGAAAGCTCATGCCTCTCTCCATCAGCCCTATGTATCATCGACCAGATACTATCATAAGGATCAAAATCTAGCCCAGCTTCATCTTCCTGATCTTCAGTCATAGCTCCAGGAAGCATCAATCTCTGGAACAGCTCTGTCGTGCCTTCTTCTTCAGCTTCCCGACTCTCGTCTGTCTGATTCGGGGCGGCTGCAACGTGAGCGTTAGTATCCCAAGTGAAGACAGGAAGAGCTTCCCATTTGTCCTTACCTGGAACAGGAAAAAGTCGATTGCGATAGTAATCTGCCGATTCCTTCAAACCTAAGTATTCCAAGATGTCTATGATAGTGAGCGTGCTTTCGGCAGGGATTGGGCCAAACTGGGCTTGATTCTTCTCATTAGCCATTTTGTCTTTGCCAGCTTTTTCCCACTTCTCGCTCTGAGCTAGTTTCAGTAAGCCCGTGAACGATTCTGGACTGATATTCTCCAAGGCTTGCACCAGTCCGGCAAGGAATTTGACCCACTGAGTTATCCTCTTCCCGTCAAGCGTGCCTTCATGCTGCCGACACTCGATGGTAGGCTTGTGGAACCTATGCGGCTCCCTCACCCAGCAAAAAGCATTACCTGAATTGAAAGCCGTGAACTTACCTTTCACACAGCAGAACGCCTTATTCAGCAAGCTCTCGAGATCTTGGCATTTGTAGAACTCGACTATTCCTGCGAGGATCGAAGGAGGAACACCCCACTTCTCGGTGTACTCGGAGGCCATGGCAGATTGTTCACGCATGCCGCGACAGTACTTAATTTGTTGTCTGTGTGCCGGATGGAGAGTGTTCATCTGTGGTTCGAATGCCCAGAGGAAGATGTAGAGCCTCTGCATGGTGTGGAAGTCGAGTGGAACCTTTCCTGCGGAAATGTGAACGTGCACGCTTGTGGACCAATTCGTATTAGTGATGTAAATTGTTTCTACCAATGTACATACCTTTTGTATCAGATCCATTGAATCAGGCGAGAATGGCAGAGCTGGGGAGGTGATCTCCATGGGTAGCCAGCGGTACGGTGTCCCTTCAGGGTCTCGTCGTAAAAGACTTCCCAACTTGAGGGAGGGTCAACGGCCGAATAGACTTCTGCGGGACATCCAATAGAGATCAAAGAATCTCGGATAGTATACAGCATACAAATCTTCTTCGCGTAGAAATTGAGATCCTTCTCAAGTCTCTCAGGGATAGGTTCGGTTCCATTCAGGCCGTAGAAAGATCTTGTATGGCGAATTACGTCTTCTGTCAGTGGTAAATCTACAGCTCTCGTCTCGGTAGGGTCTGGTGCCACTTCATGACTGTGGAGGAATGCGAGGTTGAATTCGAATTCGACACCGAAATAAATGGGGGAAGCCATTTGGCTTTCAAATGTCTGACGAACTCGTTTGGTGACCACAGCTGACAATCAGAGTTGACTAATTGTCAATCTCTCAACTGATCATCAAGAAGGATTCTCGTATCATTGACTCTCCACAAAGCATGATAAAGACAAATATCCCGCGCTAATTCGCTTCCGAGACGGTACCGAAAGCTGTCATCTTCTGGCTTGAGGGCAAAGGCAACACAATCTGGCTCAAGAACAAGATGAACTTCCCTTTCAATATCGAGTACCTGATCAATCTCTCAGACAATCAACATTGTAGCAGGACAACAAACCCCATATCCATCATAGGATTTCGACCTAAACCGTGAAAGTGCCCGATACGTTCTGATTCGAAAGGAACAGTCTAGATGGAGCAGCATAAAGTTTTCGTTGTCACTTTTATCTAAAGTTCAGGCTTTCGAGGCCCCTTCACCAGGCCTCCAAACTGGTAGAATTGAAGATGCAATCCGGTAGAGGTTCTAGCATGAAGTGAGAAGTCCCGAACAAACTTATATCAGTCGATATGGAATCAGCAGCCAAACACAGGTCCAAGGCAATTTAAAAACATTAGATGCTAGGTTTCGCTACGTGACAATATCTAGAATTATTCCATTGCAGGATCTGTATCATCCATAGCCGGGCGCGGAAGCAGCCACCAGCATACCAAAGACAACAACAGCATCACCATGACTATTGGCAGCAACATCTGGATACCATATGCATTGGCAACTACGCCGACCAAGAATGGGAATACGCAACCGCCCGCACTCCCTAAGGCGCATGCGAAGCCGACAGCGGCGACGCGCAGACTCCGATCGATCAGCTTTGTTTGCATGATGACTGCCTCAGGGAATAATGGGCCGAGGGAGAAACCAAGCAGGGGCACCATGACAGCGGAGGTAGCGAGGTCGGATCGGAGGGTGAAGACAAGGTGGGAGAGGATGGCGATAATCAAGCATGTGGTGATGACACTCTTGCTATTGCCAATGACAGGAATTAGGAATCCTACGACGATGCGACCGAAGGTCAAGCCGGCCCAGAAAGCGAAGGTCAGCATACTACCGACGAAAGGTGTCTGACCACGATGGTCGATGGTGAGAGTCATGATCCAATCGGCAAGCGAGATCTCCATGCCGGCATAGAGGAAGATGAACATGCTGATTATCCAGGTCGAGGAGTTTCGTAGCGCCTTTACGACAGGGCTGCTCCATATCTTATTAGGTAAGCTGTCCTTGGGGATGGCCTGGTCGTGCAATATCTCTGGCTCTGAGTGATTTCCATGTTGTAGACGGTACTGTTCACTCGTCTGAGAGTAGAAGGCCGCCGTGGAGGAGACTAATTCAATGAGGGAAGCGAGTGCCATCAGCAAATAGAAACCGTACCATTGCCAGCCCAGCTTGGTGATAACGGCGTTTGCAATGACAGGCGCCATCGCTGCGCCCAAACCATAGAAACTGTGCAAGGAGCCCATGATACCACTGCTGTCGGGCATGGAACCGATCCAGACATTCCACCCGGCGTCCACAAGTCCGCTCCCCAGGCCTGCGAGAACAAAGACGAAGATGAGGACCTGGTATGGGGGGTGCATCGCCAAGGCCAAAAATGCGATGACGTGTAGGCCAGGGCCGAGAATGGCAATTCCACGCTGGCCATAGCGGATGTGTATGGTGTTGTTGGCGAGGGCCGCCAGGGCATACCCTACGACGGGAGAGAGGAGGAGAATGGAGACGGTGAGGTAGTTGGCGTGGTAGTATATGCGAAGCTGTATATGAACCCATTCGGTCAGCGTCTGTGCTCTCATGCATGCCTAGAGGCCTTGAGTGGACTGTAGATATACTGCACGTACATAATGGATCATAACCTAGAGGCGAGGCAGGAACAGTCAGCGAGTTTGATAAAACATGAAGACAAAAATGTTTCGGAATCTTCTCACCCCGTATGCCCCATCTGTAGCGCCTACGATGAAGAAGCCGTAGAATGTCGCTGCAATCCGCAATTTGTTGGCACTTGCAGACTCATTTATTAAATCATGACCCGAGACCAGATTCTGGGTGGCATCGTCCGTCACACACGATGTAACATCATCCATGGACCGGGTACTCGAGCTTTCGCTTCCGCCATGCAGCAGGGGCGTCACCTCGGTTGCAGGCATCTTGGGACTTTCAGATGCTGGAACTTCCACTGGATGATGCAGCTGAGATTTAGGGTAACCCAGAGATAAAACTGTCTAGAGATGCGACATCAGGTTCGAGTACCAGAGTACTACGTTCGTTCTCTTTATATCTGTGAAAAGAACAGAAGTAGAACGGAGAGAAATTTTTGTAGCGTGGGTTTGGATCTTCCGGGAACGTAAAATTTAGAAGAAAGCAAAATCACCTTCGTGATACTCTGTGAGATGTCTCGTTGTTCGGAACTTGCTTTGGCTCGGGATTCTCGGAAGGTACCGTGAGCACACAGCTGTGTCTTGGGCGCTAATGAGCTGTCATGGATGAGGTTATGATTTTCATTCTCATGCCCTTTAACGAGACGAAACTGGTTGCCATAAGCCTGCTTGGCGCTAGGTATGGATACGCTCAAGACGATCACCCGAGCAGATCTCTTGTGGTGGCGTTCGCCAATCTCAGACTTGCGTATTTCTTCTTGGTATATCTCCCATTAGCGCATGTCGACCCCGGTGAGATGTCAGAAGAACCTTTTCAGCTGTTTTCACCGCCATCTGCAAAGGTGGCGCTACAGTATGTTAGAGCCACCCTTTTTTAACCTATCTCACAAAAGATATTCCTAGCCAAATATATTGTGCATGCATTCTTGCAGAGAACATTGTCTACCACTTCGAGCAGAGCGGCTTCCAAGAATGAAACATGTGACATGTGCGTTGTTCGGTTTCGTTGGTAGTTCTTTTCTGAATGTCGTAAAGTCATTCTCTTAAGAAGTGGTTCAGCTTCAGCGAGTCCATCGCAGGCTAACGCAATTTTTGAAACAACACGAGTTGACATGTGATAATTAGATTCTATATTTATTTAATCTAACTTTTCAATCATAAACAGAACAACCGCAAAATCCCACACAAGAGCTCAATTATAGATGCTTACTAGACCCGAGTACACACATGTACACAAAAATTTATCAAGTGATACCAACTAATCTTAGTGTGATTTCGCCATTTTTTTTTATCGAGACATTTTTCCAAACCGCACAGTCAGCTGGTCAAGATGTTTTTGAATCTAATCACCTTACGAAGGAAGCTCATATTGTAAAAAGCAATATCATGTTTCTAACCAGATATACCTGTGTATGCGATCTTTCTTACGAGGTTAGAAACAGCGGCATTCATACAACCCTGTTTATATCTTTCGCCAAAAGTTACATTCGATGTCGCTCGTGAAGACGAATCATTCCCCAACCTCCATCGATCGTTGCACGTCAACTCGTCACGAATATGCACCCGGACTGAAATTGAACTAGCTCAGAGCATACAGGTGTGCAGCGGTGAGACCTGATTGAGCAAATAAGAAGATACCTAGAACCGCCACATTGGTTACCAATCTTATCTCATACCAGTAGAAGGAGACAACACCACTATCTTATTTCGAAGAGATAGAAAAACAACGGAAGTCATATCCATTCTTCGTTAGTGCGTCCAGGCTTGGATGGTAGTTAAGTTACTTCCCAAGCAAGCAAGCGTGTACACTACAGATGGATTAGTATGAAGTGATGAAAGGAGGCCTGGCAATTCGGAGTATTTAAAGGGGAAGATGCTCCTTCTCATGATCTCCTCCTCTCCTCCTCGTCACAGCTTACAGGAAATCAGAAAGACATCTATCCCTTCTCCATTCGCCCCAAATCTTGAACTTTCTTGTCACGATGGGCTCCATCGCCATTAGTGAACCGGCCTTGTTCTACCAAAGCGCCTACACGACCAAGCACCCGACCGTGGTTTCTGCATCTGGTCTATACTTGACACTTGAAAGTGGCCAAAAAGTCCTTGATGCGACGTCTGGTGCCGCCGTGTCGGGTATCGGCCACGGCAACAAGCGTGTGAAGGAGGCTATCATTGCGCAGCTAGATAAAGTTGAATATGCACACCCCGGATACTTCCAAAACACCCCTTCCAATGAGCTTGCAGATTTCCTTGTCCAAACTACTCAAGGCGAGCTATCCAGAGCATGTCTCCTCGGGTCAGGTGCGTTTGAACCGACTACTCTCCTACCTCAGAGACCGAACATTGGGTGCTGAATGTCAGATATAGGTTCCGAGGCTATGGAAGCAGCCATGAAGCTTGCTCGGCAGTATCATCTCGAGCGTTCCCCAAATTCGCCTCGACTCAACTTCATCGCGAGAAAAGGCTCCTGGCATGGATGCACGCTTGGTACGCTTTCTCTGGGCGACTTCAAAGCTAGGAAAGAGCTCTTCAGCTCCATGCTGCACAACAACGTGACACATGTCTCGCCATGTCACCCTTACCGCGACCTGCGCGATAATGAGACCACTGAGGAGTATGTGGCACGCCTCGCACAGGAATTGGAAGATGAGTTCCAGAGACTAGGCCCCCATACTGTGTGTGCATTTGCCATGGAACCAATGGTTGGCACCGTGAGTTCTCCTTATTTTATGATAATACATCATCATTGACGTTTTTCCCCCAGGCTCTCGGCTGCGTCGTCGCCCTGCCCGGCTACTTGCAGGCCATGAAAGACGTCTGCCACCGTCACGGTGCGCTAATCATCTTCGACGAAGTCATGTGCGGAATGGGCCGTACGGGTTCTCTGTACGCCTGGCAACATGATGGCGTCGTCCCTGATATCCTTGCCGTGGGTAAGGGGCTGGCAGCTGGATATGGTACCATCTCAGCGCTTCTGCTTCATCAAAGAGTTATCGAGGGGTTGCGCGCCGGTAGTGCTACGTTCGAGCACGGCCAGACATACCAATGCCACCCGATTGATGCCGTGGCTGCTCTGGAGGTACAGCGCATTATACAAGAGCAGGGTCTGGTGCAGAATGCATACAGTATGGGCAAGTTGTTCGGGGAGCTACTGAAGAAAAGATTCGAGGATCACCCTAACGTCGGCGATGTCAGAGGTACGTGATTGTCCATCGAAACAAAGAGCCCTGACCTTCGCTCACTTACCATTCCCTGTCGCGTCTTCCATCTATTGAAACTCAGCAAATGACTAACTTTGTTTTTCCAGGCCGCGGCCTTTTCTGGTCCATCGAGTTTGTCGCTGACAAAGCGACCAAGACACCTTTTGACCCTAAGCTCAATCTTGCGCGTCGCTTCCGTATGCGGGGCCTCGAGCCAGGTTACGACGTTTGTCTCTTCTCAGCGCAGGGCTGTGCTGACGGCAAGAGAGGCGACCACTTCCTCCTCGCGCCACCGTACACCATTACTAGCGCGGATGCGGAAGAGATCGTGTTTCGTGCCGGGAAGGCAGTGGATAGTGTGTTTGCTGAGTTGAAGATTATTCTCTAGAAAGTGGCTCGTTAGCATGGAACTAGATAGACTTGAATAGGATAGAGAATGTTTACTTTTTTTTGTTTTGCCTAAGCCTCGCTTACTGACTGGGCAAGATCTCGAGCTGCATGACGGGCTGTGCGTGTTTAGCTTCCGGGCTCCTTTTTTGCGGCCCGCACGGGAGGCGGGAAGAATGTACAGGGCTTCGTATGCACGACATACGAGCGTACAGCGTACCGTAAGCACGGCATTTCACTTCGTGTCGACATTTTGAGGTAGAACTGGGGCTAGTCGATTTGATGATACTGTAGCTAGGGAGATGAGGATATCGAAACTGTTTCAATGACATCCAATCCCACACACTTACATCCTAGAGGCCATGTCTTGCTAGCAATATCCATTATGTGTTCTCTTTGTGTATCTCTGTGCCCCGTAGTCTGACTCCAGAGTAGTGATGTGTTCTACAAGCGGTGTGACAAGGGATATTTGAGTCACCGCTATTACATTTCAGACACCACTGGGATGCTGCATAGATGCAGTTCCATGCCAGCTCCTTATTGTGGTGTTGATCAGCGAAGAATCGGGCAAGTTCGGGTGGATGTATGTTGTGTTGCCAATTACTTTCGGGTTTGGACTGACATCGAGCTGACTAGAAGATACTAATGCATTTGATGTGCATTCGCATTGTGCCTGGTGTTATTTTTGTGAAATGAACTTCAGACAGTGTTTCCACATGAATCGCCATTGAAGCCCACTATGGTTCTCAGTACGCGCAACGCTCGTTTTCACCCCATGGGCGAAGTGAGCTATTGCCACTCTCTCGTTTCCGAACAGCTTTATGGTCTCGTAATCTACACCCCTTCAAACGATTTTTGAATCGCCTCCAGACACCCCATAAAATCTCTCCAATGCTCTATCACTGCAACGCATCCAGCGCTCACAAACAACTTCCCCATTTGCTCCTGCTCGCTGCCCGCTTTGTAACACCCCGTATACCCAACGACCAGAATACCTGCCTTGTGCGCGGCTAGTACTCCAGACCTACTATCCTCCACCGCAACGCATTCTTGCGGCACTCGACCCAATGCTCGCACCGCATGAACATAAATTGCAGGATCCGGCTTCGACACTGGCGTCACTAGCGAGCACGACGCGCTGAACACGTTCTCGCTGTCAAAAAATTCACTCTGACCGGCCTTTTTTAACGAGATTCGTATGCGGCGCAATGCAGACCCCGAGACGACCGCGAGGTGAAATTCTCGAGCCCTCACCAGTTCCACAAGCACATCGTTCACACCATCGCAAGGGGTGAGCTTCTGTTTCAGCTTGGCTATAACACGGTCGTCTTCCATATTGGCGTAGCGCTGCAGCTCGGCGGCTGAGAGGGAGTTTTCAAAGTCGTACTTTGCGGCGAGGGATTTCATCTATGCAGTGTTAGTCATATTCTGTTTGATGATCTGTTTTATTTGTTTTCATTTGCTTTTTCTGCCAATCCATTCACCCTGCAGCACTGTGATCACCGTCCGTTTGATTGTTACTTACCATATCCTGGAAACTCTGACCCACGAATTCCCCTTGGAGCTCCGGACCGGTGAAGCGCCGGGGGACGTTTTGGAGGGCGAGTATCTCATTTGTGAGATCAGCGCAGGCTTCAAAAGCGAGTGTCTCTGAGAGCACAAGCGTATTATCGCAGTCGAAGAGAATAGTTGTAATTTTCTTTTCGTCTTCGTCAGCAATCATCTCGTTATTTGCAGGAGAATGGAGGATAGAGGAGAAGCAGAACTGCATACCTTCGTCATTTTTGTATATGAAATGGTTTGAAGTTGATCAAAAGAGGCGTTTTTCTTTCTCGTCTGGGAGAGAGAGGATAGAGAGAATAGGAAAGAACTCAAGGCTAACATTCATTCAAGTAAGACTGCAGCCAGTGCTTCGCGCTACTAATGCCTGCGGCAGGGAATTGATTTAGCACGATTCACAGGCAACGGTAGGCACTTCAAGCCACCAAATCGCCAGCTCATGCATAAATTAGTATTTCATCAACTTCCGTATGCAAGTGATCCCTAAATCTGTCGTAATATTAAATTTAGCAATAAGACTGGTGGTCTAGCTAGTCCCACGCGTTTCGATCGAATCCCGGTTGGGCATATGCAGGCTTTCTGTTCGCAGGTGCCGGCCTGGCGTTTAGACTCACCGCCCGAGTAGCGTAAATCTCGCAGAAGAAATGAAAATGATGAGACAAAATCATGGACCTCCACAGTCGTGGATTCATTTCTTCATGTTGCACAGTTGTACTGAGACGGTCATATGGTGTTCCTGAGACAGGCAATGACTATTATTCCAATTATTACTTCAAATGTACTGGACGATTTGTTTGAGAAACAAGTTACGGACTTGCGTCGGTCAAATCTTGGTGATACTCGAACGATTTGAGATTCCTAATTTTGGAAGGAAGCCTTTGGTACTCGCGAACGGTTGCCCAAGATTGAAAGAACGAGAGTGTATTTGTTGATTATAGTATAACACTTTATGATACTCTGCGATGTGAAATGAGATGAAAAATATGCTAGAGAATGTGCCTTTCTACCTCCTACATCATATCCAAGCCTCGCAGCGGTTAGATCCTTCCCTGCAATTCAGGGTAGTCATGCGGCCCTGTTAGGTAGTTTTGCAAGGCCTCGATAGAAGGCGTGAAGAAATACTCGCCACCACGATGGATAACCCATTGATCGAGCTCAATCCGCTCCTCGCTAGGCTGTTTTCCGTCCGGCAGTCCGAGGGAGCGAGGAGGGTGGTGAGAAAGGCGCTGGCCTACGATGGCGTCGATCCCTGGGCCATGCTCGCCGACGTGCTTAGTCTTCTTGTCAGGGAAGTGGTGGTTACTGGCCCAACCTGGAATTCATTAGTAAATGATCTGGAAATTCAGAAAATTGATACTGGGTTCCTTACGACTGGTCAAGAAGCTGTAACCATTGCGGATATCACTCTGGTAGCAGACGAAGAGGAGCCCGCGCTCGTGTTGGTCATCAGATTTGCCTGCATTATACTCATCAGGCGTCGTGTCGGGGCCATACGAGATGCCGCGTCGGATGATCACGGCGTGGTCATTTTCGAGATCTCCACGGGGCCTCATCTTGCGAATGTGCGCCCCAAATGGGCATCTATCGTGCTTTTCCATTGGATGGAAGTCGAAATTGTTCGCCCCATGGTATTCGCTTTCGCCCTCCTTGTCGTCGTGCGGGCTCAAATCAACGGGTGTGCCTGAAGATTGGGTTGGTCAATAGGGAAAAGTACAGACGACAGCGATTTAATAACTGAGAATTCGAAAACGTACCGTTCCTCCAGCGGCCCATGAGATACGCGGCCAGTTTCTCCTTCGGGTCTTTGGAGTTCGTTGCAAACGGTGCTCTGTGAGAATTGACTTCAAGCCACCTAATAATTGTCAATACAAGTATTCCATCAGATTCGGTAAGAAGGATCTAACTTCTCATATTCAGGAACTAGTTGCTGTAGATCGCGGAAAACCATAAAGCTGCCTCCAGTTGCCCAGTCCGGTTGATTCATCTCGTCGCCCTCATACCCGGACAAGATCATTCTAAATCGGCAGACATCAGTCAGTAACCTGTGTCCTAAGAAGTCAGAACAGTCTAGAATGTTCCTTACCCTGGCTTGACAGCTGTTGGTTCCTTTTCCTTGGGCGAGAAATCATCTAGACCCTCGATCATAGGCTGACTGATGCCATCCTTGTACCCAAAGCTAAGCAAAACGGTCAGCTTGGCAATGGTAATCGGCGGGGGTACTCACTGTTCCTTTTTCCCAGGGCGCGAAGCTCCCACTCGTGTAAGTGGAAACTCGACGACAGGATCGTCGCTCAGGACATAAGTGTCCTCATCGATATCAGACTCTTTGAGAAAGTGTTCCTTCACTCGATTGACCTTCTCGACCATATCCTGTTCAATGTGTGACGAAACCATTATGACGCCGTCGATAAGGCGCTCTTTTTTCTCACCTTGAGGTTTGTATGCTTCACGCAGTTCCTGCGGGTCATCCCAACCCTCGTAGACGAGATCCGTGTACATCCCGATCCCGAATAAGCCTCCGCGTAACTGGCGCTTTCTGAAAATGGCAGACATCTTCTTATCCTTCTTCACAGCCGCTTCGTCAAAGACGAATTTCCCCAGCTAGCGGTTGGGCATCAGCATTTATTCGGTAAATTTGCGGTGGCTATCACCCGGGCCATGACTTACCGCTGCCAGTCCAGTCGAAGAAAACGAGATATTGACTCCCGTCTTGGGCAGCGATTTGCTAGGCCTAGACCCTTTGGGGTACAACAGTTTTTCTTTCTCCTTCGCATCTTTCCACGCTGCAGCCGTCTCCGCTGTGGTGATCTCGGGCACGAAAGCCTTCAACTGCACCTTGAACTGCTCGGGCTTCCTGATGCGGAAAAACAAGAACGTTTGGAATCTTTTGGGCAGACCCGGCCTGGAAAATATGTTAGCAAATATGAGAATCACTCGCTAATTTCACAGAATGGACTACCAGATGTCGCCCTGGATATTCACTTTCTTGATCAACGAAGCCATAGCGATACCAGTATGTCAGAATTTGAACGATTACAATTTCTGGCGCAAGAGGAGACCACTGGAGACCACGCTCAAAGGTACGGTTGTCCCTTGCACTTTCGGAGCTGGGGAATGTTTGATATTAACAGACCTAAATTCCCTAGCCCGTACAAAGCTTTCCCAATGAGTGCGACTTCAGACGAGAACAACGCAAGGTTCCCCAACGAAACCTTCCGGAGTTGTGGTGACACAGATGACATGCAAGAATCCGTTGAATCAGATGTACAGACCACAAGGACATGCAGATCCGCCCAAAGAAGGTACTACAGGCCAAGTGACGATAAATTGAACGGCTATCATTGCCAAATAAGTTATCTTCTGCCGCTCACAGTGTTTCATTGTGAATGTCGATATACACACGCCCTCGCGATGAGACAGAAACGAATGTCGCAGCTCATAACATATCCCAGAAGCTTTACCATATGCGGCCGCATCACTTCCCAGCAAGTGCATAGTGAACCCAATCATGGACTCTTTATTCGTTCTGAGTCGGAGGCGGGCAATACGACCAGCTGTGTCGTAAGGGAAGGGGGTGCCAAGCTCCAAGCCATCTTCACGCACTTAATAGGATAAACAAAACAAAACAACGATACTAAAATGTCTTGCAATGATACATGATCGACATTTATCAGCTCCGATGGAAAGTTACGTGCAGTATAGTGTAATGAAGCGTCCAAGATTGACCGAATTCCCTACCTCCAGCTGGATCATCTTGCTACGGCCGCTCCGGTGGGTGACATCGACAACTATTTGTACACAGGTAAAGATCTGCAAAGATTTAATACTGTTGGGTATGAAGTAACTGTAGCACATAAGGACGAAGTTGCTACTTCTACCCGTACCTCCGTTGACTCGGTGCCCTTGTCTAAGTCTCTCCTTCACATCCAGAACGGAAGAAGCGCATGAAGAAAGAGAGAAGAACGAAATAAACAACTCTACTAAAATGAAGGCTTCTTACGCTCAGCTGCTCCTTGGAGCAGTCACGGGCGCTGTTGTTGTCAATGCCACAGGCCACTATCTACAGCAGGCAATGAATGGCGAGCGCGTTTCTGGCTATGCCTCCCATGATGACCCTGCTTGGAAACCGTCTTTCAGTAATGAGTCTCCGCCGCTGAACGGTTTCCGCATCCCTCGCGAGAAGTGGAGTCTATCGTGTAGCAGCATCCAGCATGGATACGACTGTAACAATGTCCTTGATGGCAAGAACAACACAGACTGGCGCAGCGATACGGGAAAGGAAGAGCATAGCATCACAGTCGACCTCAAAATCCCACACTCAATGAACGCCATCGTCATCTTGCCGCCAATCAACACCGGACTCGATGGCCTCATTACCCACCACGAGGTTCACATCAGTGACGACGGGAAGAAATGGAAAGGCCCCATCGCATACGGCATGTGGCCCAATTCTACCCGTCAGCGTATGTCCGTTTTCGACCCTGTTCCAGCCCGATATCTCAAGCTCACCACCCGAGGTGCGGATGAAACTCGCAAGTCCTGGGTGGGAATCTCCGAACTCAATATCTATGCCACCACGTACACCTTCCCAAAAGACCCAGCCCGCGGCGCCTGGGGACCAACAGTCGATTTCCCCGTCATTCCTGTGGCCGGTGCCCAAGAATCATCCGGCCGCGTTGTGGTCTGGTCATCGTGGGCTTCGGACCAGTTCCACTCCACGCCAGGTGGACAGACAGCCATGTCGCAGTGGAATCCTTTTACAAATGAGATTTCTCAGCGTGTTGTCACCAACACGCACCATGACATGTTTTGTCCGGGTATAGCTATTGACGGCACGGGTATGTTGATTGTTACTGGGGGCAATGATGCCATGGTGACCAGCTTGTACGATGCTGAGAAAGATCAATGGTTTAAGGGTCCAGAGATGCATCTCCGACGCGGATACCAATCAACAACCACCCTCTCTGATGGACGAGTCTTTGTGGTTGGCGGTTCGTGGGCTGGGGGCTCGAATTTTCCCAAGGATGGAGAAGTGTATGATCCCCTCGCAAGAACGTGGACCATGCTGCCAGGAGCCAAAGTGAAGCCCATGTTGACGGACGATATGGAAGGTACTTGGCGAGCTGATAATCACGGCTGGTTATTTGGATGGAAAAACTTGACCATCTTCCAGGCCGGCCCCAGTGTGGCCATGAATTGGTATTACGCGAGTGGAACCGGCGATGTCAAAAAAGGGGGAAAGCGCCTGGATGACGGGGACTCGATGTCCGGCAGTGCCGTTATGTTCGATGCTGTCAAGGGCAAGATCCTTACTGTCGGCGGATCCCCTGACTATGAAAACTCCTGGGCAACAGCCAACGCCCACATCATCACGATAGGCGAGCCAGGCGAGACCGCCAAGGTCGAACCAGCGGGCCAGAATGGGATGATGCACTCAGAACGCGTCTTCCATACCTCCACTGTGTTACCAGACGGGAAAGTCTTCATTGTGGGTGGCCAGACCTTTGGCATTGCTTTCAATGAGGAGAACGTGCAATATGTGCCCGAGCTCTATGATCCGGACACCAACACCTTCACCGAGGTTCAGCAGAGCAACTTCGCCCGCGTCTATCATCACCTCTCCATTCTCCTCCCCGATGCCCGTGTGCTCACTGCTGGCGGGGGTCTCTGTGGAAATTGCTCAGCCAACCATTACGATGGCCAGATCTTCACTCCACCCTACCTACTGAACGAGCTTGGCGAGCTTCGCCCGCGTCCTCACTTTGCCACTAACCCACCCAAGCGCGCCTCCGTTGGTAGCACCTTCACTTTCAGGACCACAAATAGAATTTCCAGCGCCTCACTCATCCGCCTCTGCAGCACCTCACATACCGTCAACACCGACCAGCGTCGTGTCCCGCTTTCCCTGTACCGTCTGTGGCTCACCAACACCTACAGCGTACGCCTTCCCACTGACCCAGGGATATTGATTCCTGGTCCGTGGATGCTATTTGTTATGGACAAAGACGGTGTACCCTCCATCGCGCAGTTCATCATGATCACGGTGGACTCCAAGAAGTCTACTAGCACGCTCAGCGAGGAAGGCGATGGAGAAGAAAGTAAGTCCTTTCCATCTCTCTTCGAGTCATGCTACCCGATTGATATTGACTTTTCTAGTGTCCAGGATGGATTTAGTGAAGCAGTGAGGAGTATTCTGAGGAAAGGAACAGACTTGGGAATTATGGTATATTGTACTTGAAGCGAAGCTTCTTCTTTTCAAGATTGAACCGACTTGGGAGTGATTTTGAGATAGCCAAAATGATACATACATACATCGTATCATCTAAATGCTTATTAGTTTTATCTTACCGCATCTCAGAATAGAGTGCTGATTGCTGTGAAGTGGCCTACCAGCTTTCTGTTTTGCTTGGAAGCAGCTAAGCCATTTTAGGGCATCTAAGCGAAGCTATCCACGAAAGTGCCTGCTCTGGTACCTGACCTCCTTCCTTTGACGTCGCGTCGGAGATCAAGCACAAGTTCTCGTTCATGGGTCATATCAGAAATTGTATGCCTGCTTTAGCTTGGCTCCGCGTCACGGAAGCAGCATCAGCCATTTCAGGTTCTTGGCGGACGTGGTTATGGTGGCTTGCGCTGATAATTTTACTATTAAATTCTTTTTGGAGGTTCAGTTATCCCTCGATGACCATATAAGATGGAACAGGCCCATCTAGTGCAGGAATTGTTCAGAAGGGTATGCGCTCTATCAGATGCTCCTTATCACAAAGTTCTATACTTCTCAAAATCGTTATGTAGTACTCATCACGGCTGCGTTGCAACGGCACCGCACAGACCACGCCGGCTCGGTTTGACGCCATACGCGTGCTTAACTATTCGCATAGCTAGTATCTCAAGTACGGTCAATCGAGGTAGCCTCACCGTAGTGGTGTGCACACTCTCGAATGAATCATTTCCTACCTCTGAAATGGATATCTCGTCCGGGTTGATCGAGAGTTCAAGTCTCATTGCGACACATCGTTGCAGCCAACCTGACCCTGCTCTTCAGAGCCCAACCCAGTACTGCGATGACCCTGGCACCAGTCAAGTATCTTGGAAATGCCTCGAGGCATCCTGTCATAATTGCGTTGACCTGAATTGGGACCTCTACTGCCATGCGAATTATGCTCGTGGATTGCCGCTTCCTTATACCCATATACAGACGACTTTACAGAATATCACGATATCTGCCAAGGAGGGTTGTCAGATTTGCTCATTGCTCTGTGAAGGCATCACAGCCGTCAGCAGATCTTTAATAAGTAAGGATGCAGCTTATCGCGCAATGCTCGCAAGAAGCATTCTATGGATAGAACTACGACATGAAGGACCGGTCATTGTGACTTTGTGTGCTCATGATGATGAGGATACGACGTATCTCTTAGTGGAGTTCTACACTTGTCAAGGTATTGCACCTCTTCGTAATCCTATCGTTTAGCCAACCAAAGTCTAGATAATATATGTTCATATCCGAATATTATGCATGCCTCAAGCCTGCCACTTCGGCTCGACCTAACTAGCCTTGTGGCTTTCGCGAAGAGGCACATGAATGATTGTACTAAGCTCCATCCAGTATGCTCATCAAATGCACCATTGCCATCGAGATTCCAACCAACACGAATCTTAGATGTTGGTCTTGAAGGGGCAATGATGCCAAAAATCAGCTTAACGTCAATGAAGCATGATATGGTTCGATATGTTACGCTCAGCCACTGCTGTAAGTTCATCGATGTTGTCTGGGTTCACAACTTGTTACAAGATTCCGTCACTGGAATCACTTCTATGATCCCAAAAACCTTCCAGGATAGCGTTTGTATTACCATTCTTGAATTATACGCACTAGTGGTAGGCTGACTTCCTGACCCACTCTAGGGGGAGATACATCAACGATTCTCACAACTACAAAAGGCACCATTGAGCAACGGATTCGTGGCATTTCCTTCCGAGACCTTCCAACAACATTTCAAGATGCGGTACAGATCACTCGTGCACTCGGAATACGCTATCTGTGGATAGATTCTCTTTGTATTGTCCAAGATGACAAAGACGATTGGGAGATTGAATCCGCAAAGATGGCCGAAATCTACCTGGGATCATGCCTCACCATTGCTGCAACTGCATCATTCGATTCCAGTGGGGGATTCTTCTTCAATCGATGGACATCTCAGCCTGGTGGGATGAGAACTGACGTTGAGACCTTTGAGTTTCATCGAACTTTTCATGGCATGAACTTCACGATCTATGCCCGCCAGGGCCTGGATAGTGGCCACCAGAGAATATCCGGATGTGCTTCCACTTCCACAAACACAGCGCCTCTGCTACAACGGGCATGGGCATATCAAGAGCGCATGTTAGCACCCCGAATGCTTCATGTGCATATGGAAGAGATGTTTTGGGAGTGCAGGTGCTGCACAATATGTGAATGTGGATATTTTTCTTGGGAGAGTGAACATTCGAACCGTAATGAATGGTCGCCAATGGGAGGTAATATGGCATTGAAGAGCAGAATTGCACTAGCAGCAGACGGAGCGACATCCGTGGAGGATACTCAGAAGATGTGGTTGGACATCGTCGAAGAGTATTCCATGCTAGCACTCACCAAAGAATCCGACAGGCTCCCAGCTCTTTCAGGTCTCGCAAAATCCCTTTCGCACAGAGTCCAAGCAAGTTACCTCGCCGGCTTGTGGGAGAACAATATCGTAATCGGACTGTTGTGGCACCGTTGTAGCGTTGTGTACAGCTCATGCTTTCGTGATAAATTTTCAGTTGTCCCTTCATGGTCATGGGCATCCGTAATAAGGAACCCTAAGAGCACAGGCAAGACAAATGATTTGAACCACATCACCTACGATGAGGTTCGTGGAGGAATCATGCAAGACCCACGACTGAAGATTTTGAGCGCGACTTGTCAAGTCACTAGCAACAATCCCTTTGGTGAAGTTTCTGGAGGTACACTGACCATTGAAGGCGCACTCATTATCGCGAAATATGCCTTTCCGCCCCATGCAGCTCGACCACAAGTGCTACATGGAACAGAAGCGAGTGAGGTACATACTGATATTTGGCACCCGAGAGAGCCCGCTGAGCTTCTGGAAGGGGAGATGGTATTTTGTCTATTGTTTGGGATGAGTCGCTTCAACTTTGCAGGTCATGCTCTGGTTTTGAAGGCTGTGGACGCAAATATTTACCGGCGAGTTGGGTATATGAACCTTGACTCAAGAATGACGTGGTTCGATGATGTGATACCATTTGTTGTCAACATTATCTAGACAAGAACAAGACCAAGATTTCAGCAACGGTGCTGTAACCTCGGTTGAACAAATGAGATGGATGGCATCTGGATCTGGCTTGTGACTACGTGCTTACTTAAAGTTGCCGCATTTGACAATACAGATCCGTAACAATCTTCATTTTCATAAGTCTGATCCATGTACCGAAGTAGGCCTTTGGGTGAGAAGGTAATACGTCAATCACACATCCAAGTCTAGGATGCTCTCAGGCCAGTACCCATTTGTTTACAATATCACGTAAGCAACACCAACATAAAAAGTGGCAGCAAGTCAATACTCTTTGTACGAAGCTCGGTCCCCAGAGATTCATTGAAGAAGTCAAAACAATTCCATTGTATTGTTTATAGCTATCTACATCATTTCTTTCTCTTTCACTCGAGAAATACTAAGACTAGACGACGTGTCATGTTGGCTCAAAGAATTGAGCACAAGTGCGAAACAAACGATTTTTTCGGTCTATCAAAGACCTTATGATGTTGGCGACAGTTCTTTACAGGTAGAATAAAAGCCGTCGTAACTCCTGCTCACTTACTGCCTCAGAAACCACCAAATCCAAAGACCGTAAACACAGCCAAGAAAACTGTTACCAGCATGATTATGAAAGTCCCAGCGATGAAACCCTGCAAGACAGAGAATATGTTCAGCCGCGCAGTATCGCGAGACTCCAAGCTGCAATCGTACCCATGCTCTTCATCGAGAAAACTGTCTTCGCTCCCTCTGCGGAATGAATTGTGACTGTCGATGGATAAACGGTCGCTGTACCGCAAACAAGTAGATAGATTTTCTATCTCCCAGCATTGAACCATATCACTCCAAGCCTGGATGTCGGCATTCAGGTCGCCGTCAGTGTTCTCGTCGTCGGCGCAGTCGCACTGTGTGCAGCCAGAACATTCGGAGTTGCAGTCTTCTGCCGGGCTCACGTTTTCTGGTGCTGGAGCTGGTGGCGCTGGAGGTGTGGACTTTTGAGTGCTGAGGTGAGCGGCTTCGTATACTGACCACTCGAAAGTGGTATATCCGTGTGCTGAAGAGCTGGGTGTGCTTTGACTGTCGCTGTAGACTTCCTGGATGGTGAAAGCAGGGTCGTTGGGTGAGAGATGAGCGTGGGTGCAGGTACCTCGGGTTCGGTGCTGGGTAGCCATCTTGTGCTTGTGTACTGAGATGTGGCTTTTGATACAGCTAGAGATGAAATACCAGCAGATGCGGTATTCGGACGAAGGTCTTGGAGGTTGAAAATTGAGACCTGCAGATTTCTCTTGTGAGCAGATAACTGTAGAAGGCATCGAAGCAAGGAGAAATTGAAGAATATATAGATCTGGAAGTGGGGGCTGTTGTGGGACAATGGGGTTGTTCTCTGAGGATGAGACGCGATTGAACAATATAGATCGGTGAACAATGGTCGTTTGTTGGAGGCTGAAAGGAGGGAAATTTTGAGATACAGAAATCAAGGTAAATGCGGGGGAAGCTGAAGAGCAATCAAAAGAGTTGAAAGAATTGTTTTTCGAAGCACTAACGGGTAGATCGAAGTACAGCTGGAAGTAAATCTTTCAAGATTTGGTTTTGCTAGAAGAGCTTTGATGAACAAATGACGTGCTAGGACGATATTCAAGCCCCAAACTCCGATGTCTTTTCCCCAAGAGAAATCCACAATTCAGTCGCACAACCGTAGATACTATTCACAGCTATTAGGGTCCGAACATGAAGTGATGCTCAATACGTACTATACCAGAAATTCTCATCTCATCCCGGTGTCGCAATTCCGAGATCTCTTCGCCGGTCAAATTCCTTATCCGGCATGCCCATAATATATGTATGTTCATGACGAAGGATATGTCCAGATGACAGTGTATTCTCATTTGGATAGTTGCCTGTTATGTGTTAGTCGTCTATCAAGCATGAGTTGTACAAGGAGCTGGGCAGCCAGAGGCTTACGAGTCTCAGTAGTCATAAAGCGTAGTGTAAGATAGCCGATGATGATAGCAATGAGACTGAGGATGGCGCTGAGCAAGCCGAAAGCTATTGCGACTGCTGTTTCTATTGATACTGTTCATCGTCAGTGAACAGGTGGTGCTGCTGACATAATCTTGGAGCAGTCCAGCCACAGCAAGGGTAAGCATTGGAGGCACCAAGAAAGAGTGGTGGCACGTACCCATCTTGAAATTGCATCCGCCTCGAGGCGTGATATTTGTAGTATAATGTGCAATATTCTGGTAACGAGGTCTCATGTAGTCAAATTGTCTTGTAGCAATGGGTATTGAGGGATTCTTATATTTCATGCCACAAGGCTGGAGAGCGGATGTGTTGCGAGTCTTACGAGCTTCGAAGTAGAAGCATATGGGATTTCTGCATTTTCGACCTAGAAGTTGATGTCTAGAAGACCAGTAAGAAGCTATGAAATAAAAGTCTGTCGGGAAGGGGTGTCAGGCATGAGCAGGATTTATCAGGGATGTGTACGATAATGTGACAATTAGATGTTGAGTGCCAGTACTTGCCGAACCGGGTCCAGGGATCTCTACCAAAACTCGTGTCAAGACTGCATCCAGACTCAAGCCATGTTGCATAAAAAGCAACCATTTCGGAAACAATTATAGTGCACGCGTCAGACTGGAGAATACTCCTGGCTGTGTTTGATGAGTTTGAAAGGGTTGATTGGACGTAGCCAGCATGTCGTGGCAGGTTATAGCGGCAGAATGGACGAGATCGGCCCCACCATGTGTTGTCTGGGCTCGCTGAGCATCCCAGGTTGCATCTCTGGGGTGGATCACCTTGACTAGCTCTCCCTTTGCTTGGTGAGAGCCCTGGGTCCAATACTTCGCTAGATGACCTTCCTGCATAGAGCTCACACAACAGCTGGGCGGGCTAGCAGGCTTGGCCCACCGCCAATGTTCTGGAACGCTAACGCTGGATGGCATGGGATGTCATCATTGCCGGCTGAAGCAAGCCAGGAAGCCACTTCCAACATAGATCATTACAGACATCCCAAGCCAGCAACAGGGATGTTGCGAGGCACCAAACACGAACTCCAAGCCTCCGCTCTAGGCCTACCAGGCGAGATCGTCACCGTCAGACACTGGTCCGGTCATGTTCAGCCTTGCCTCATAGGGCTCGTATGGCTTCTCCACATCTAAAAGATAGCGCAGAATGAGAGAATTGTAGTACACGGCTGTCAGCATCGACTGCGAGAAGTAAACCTCTGCAGAAGCAAAATAGCTAACTCTTCTTTGCGCGAACCTGTGGTTGGCACTTATGAGTGTATAACTTCTCAAATCCAGCATGCCTGGGTAGCCAAGACATCAGGTCTTTCGCTTCTCGAAGTTTTCCTTTTCGACAAGCATGATTGAATTTCCTTTGCCATCTAAGCGAACCAATGAAGCTCAAATCCATCGTGAGAGGTCATACTGGTTAAAAATTGCGTAAAACGATGTGAGAAACACTGAAAGAGAAGATTGAACGCGAAAAGAAACAGCTTATTGAGCAATTGCCCAGATTTGAACGTGGGGAAAAAACTGCAAAGCTCTCTGATCTCTAAAGGAAACCTCAATCAGCTGACATGGCCAATAATAGGTCGGAATGGGAACTTCCTTGACAGAGCCTGGATCTCACGTCTCAATCGCTTCTCATCACCAAAGGTGCTGCCCACTTGACAGGTTCCAGCGAGATCCAGTGGATTATGCTTTTGAGTGGTTTTCCTAATATACACGTCCTGCGCGCAGGAGTTTCACCCCATGTTTGACGAGCATCAATTGAGAGACTGAGTCTCTCCAGGCAGGTGGAATATCCGTCTAAGAGGAGAGTCGCGTTGATGTCTGCTCTCATCCAACGCCGGCTCCTTTCGTACCTTTCCAGACTCGTCGAATTCCGTGCCCTCTCACCTCCCCGTAGGCAGGGTTCAATTCCCCAGAATCCTGAGCTTCCTCACCACACTGCCCTATGCCTCATCCCTCTTAGCATTCCTCTCCTTTCCCGCCTTCGTCTCCGTCCTTTCATGCCACTCATCCAAGAACTTCTCCACCTTCGGCCCCCAAACCTTCTCCCCCTTCCCCAACTCCTCCCACTCCAATACGTTCTTCCCCAACTCGAACTCTCCCTGCCTCGTTCTCTCCAGCTCAGCCATGAGTGCTGCTGATCCAACGGCGGCACCGAGGTCGTGGCAGAGAGAGCGAACGTAGAAGCCGGATGTGACAGTCATGCGGAGACGGACTGCTGGTGGGCCTTTACCTTCGCTTTTGACCTTTGTGTCTTCTTCTGCGACAGGGGATACAACGGGAGAGGTCTCAATGCTAGGTTGTGGAGCGGGATCATCAGAGGGAGATGGTAAACCACCGGACATCATGGCTGTTTCGGCGGAGGAGGGAGGTGCTACTTTGCGGGACTTGGTGGGTGGGCGTTCAAGGATGAGATCATCTTGGTCTTCGCTGAGCTTGCGCTTCTTTTGCTCGAAGTTTTCGCGGGCGGTGGCTTCTTCGTCGGTTGTGGTTGTTGATGTGGATGTGTTTTCTTTTGTGAGAGGTTGGGTGGTGCCTTCCTCTGTGGTGATGCTGGGTTCATCGCCTGTCGGAATGCTCTCCTTCTCTTCTTCCTTGACGTCCTTCTTCTCCGAGACTTCTTCAGTTTCCGTGCTGGTTTCAGCGTATTCAATGGGTACTGAATTCTGTTCGGCATCCGCTTCTTTCTTGACACCAGGAGATTCTGCCTGAGGTCCCTTCTTAGTGCCTGGCTGAACATTCTCTTGCTTCCAGAGCTTGTTGGCAACATTGATTTCAGCATGTCCGGCTTCGTCTGTTGGTGCAACATGAGAATGTGTTCCGCCTTCCATCCACTCAACCAGCTCCAAGTTCAATACCTCAACTTCTCTTCTCTCAATCTCTCTAGGTATCTCCTTGCCCTCTCTCGCATATTCGTACAATGGCTTACCGTTCATCTTCAATGCAGAGAATAGCGGAGGCAATTGCATGAACTTCCCTCGGAATTGCTCCAGAGCCTCCTCAACCATTTCCTTGGTGATGTGGTCATACGGGGCTCGTTTGAGGACCTTTCCCACTCGGTCGTAGGTATCGGTATTTGTGCCAAAGAGAACAACTGTCTCATAGACCTTTGTACACAGCAAGAAGTCCTGGAGCGACTTGGTTCCCTTCCCAACTCCTGCGATCAAGACCCCTGTTGCAAGAGGATCAAGGGTTCCGCCATGGCCAATCTTGACCTGAATCCGTTTGTCCTTCCGCCTCTTGCGTTGATTATGCGCCTCGCGATCTCGAGCAGCTCTCTCGGCTTCTAACCATGGTGCAAATAGCTCGGAAGGGTTGAAGTGATGTTGTAGATCGCGCAAGGCTTGAGCTGAAGAAATGCCAGTGGGTTTATGAACGGCTGCGCATTTGTTAACATATGTCTGGCCTTACTCACTGGCAAACGCGATAAAGGGGCATTATTTACCAAAAACGCCCTCCATGATCTTCTTTGGCGTCATCCTTCTCCAGATTGTGGTGGCGGACATTCGTCCAGCCTTTTGTAGTGGGGAGAAAACGAGGAGGGGAGGGGAAAGGGAGCAGGTGTCGTACAGTTAGTTCAAGTGCCTGGTTCTCCTGCAGCCAGTGAAACTTTTCGCTCAGGGACGTTAACTGCGATGCGATAAGGCTGGCAGGGGTGTCTTATCGCAGACAGTCATGTGAGTCGCAGCCTCGCGCTCGCTCTTTGTTTCCAATGAACGCTAGACTCAATGACCATTAGCGCCAAAAAGTACAACCCACAAGGCTGGAAAGGACGAGGCGCATTCTTGGCTTCCACTCCACACCACAAACCAGCGCTACTCGAAGCGAACAGACGCCATTGGACAATTACTCGAGTACGAATACGGCGCAACAATGGCGTCCCGATCGCAACTAAAGCGAGCTGTCAAGCGCAAGCTTGAAGTTCAATCAACATCATCTGACAAGAGCAAGAAACAAGCATCTGCAGCTGCGCCTGCACCTGCAATCTGTGTCTTCCCTAGCACTGACGAGCCTACGTCGATCTTCCTCCCGTTCAACGGCTTTACCATAGTCATCAGCCTTCCTGACGTTACGAACGCGTCTGCAGAGGACATTCAGCAGTTCAAGGGTCTAATTCCACAGCTGGAGAGAGCTTTCACGCACGCTGCTCTTTGACCTGCACCTCAATTTGAGGAGATTACACTGAGAACTGATGTTCTGCCCTTCACCTTCAGCTGCGTCCCGCTCACCCTCCGCATCCCCGATCACGAGAACGCGTCCTTTGAGGCCATCGAAGAGTACAGTCAAGTCGTTGCTCACATCATGTCGTTCTTCCAACAGGAGGCTTCCAAGCCACAAAAGCGCGGCCGTGGACGTCCTCGCGCGTCGTCCGTGGTTGCCAGACGTCGTGCTTTGTCTGTTGACAGCGTCGCCAGCGACCAATCAACTGAATCTCAGGCGCGAGAGGCCATTCGTGGTACGATCAAGCAGGCCATCTACAAGGAGAGAGACGCTATGAAGAAGATTCCTCCCCACCTAGTTGGTGACGTTAACAAGTACCCAAGTAAGCAAATTCTTCTCCTCCCTTCTCCCTTCTCCCCTCTCCCATTTCCCCCTGTCCCATTTCCCTCTTCTTCCCCCCTCAACTATCCAACTTCCGCTTCAGAAAAGACGCTGTTAGCTCAGTTCGGCATTTGGTCTTCAGACTCGACCTCGATTTCTTCTTTAGCATGTACTAATTGAGTTACCAGGCTACCTGCTCCAGAACGTCACCGTTGAAGTACCACCTGGACTCTCTGCAGACGGGGCTGATTACGCTCGAAACATCCTCCATCAACTTCCGGATAATCTTGCATCTCGACTCAAGGTTACTGGTATGTTGGACGTTGAAGAGGCCCAAAAGGCTCAATGTATGTTCAACTACCTCTCACCCTGTAGACTCAGCTAATACCAAGTTTCAGTGGTCAAGTACCTTAAGGGAGAGCACGCCAATCTTAATAAGCAGTACATCACTCTTGACAATGTCATCGATTTCTCGATTGGTCTTGACGCAGACACTCTAGCCCCAGCTCTTTGGGTTCTTTCAGAGACTGGTCATTTCGAGATTCGCCCTCACCCGGAGTATCGATTCGTATATTCAAACATGTGCAAGGCCATTGGTTTGGAATTCTTCATCGAAGAATGGTACCAGGGCTCTAAGGCTGCGCAGACCTGGAACAGCACTGATGATGAGATCCTTGCTATCCTACGAGAGGTACGAAACTTCTTGTCGGGCTCATATTCACATACTGACGGAATACAGTTTACCGCTTTTGGCATTGGTAGCACCGACACTCAACATCAGTGGGTTCTTCGCTGCAGAGAGTATACGAAGTTTTTTCTAAAACAAATCGATAAGGCTCCAGATGCCGCAGCTCTGAAGAAGAGCTCCATCTACCAATGGTTCAAGCAAGGATGTCCTGACCTACAACCACGTGTCGCAATTCAACCATATGGCCCAGAGCCAGACGCTCCACACTTCTACCCCGTTGCAGATGCTTCCGAAGACGAGAATGAAAATGAAGAGGATGAGTTCGAGTTTGATGGAGGACGCATTCTCAAACCATTTGACGAAGGCTTGTTCACCAAGCAATTTGTGAAGGAACTAAAGTTGGATATCGAAACGCCGTTCCATGCTCCCTACATCTCAGAACAATACCCACAAGGAGCCCCAGCCAGTGCTTCCATCCCTGTTCAACTCGCTGCTTTGATCTGCCATGCGATTGACAGCGGAAGATGCCCGGATCCCAAGGATTTGAGCATACGTAGTATTGCCACTGTCATCTATAAGGATTTCAGTATTCACGAGCGTGGAGCTTGCCAGAAGCTGCTTTGCTACTTTGGTCAAGAAGTCGTCGCCGAGTTGCCTGTCAGCTATTACAAGTTTGGGTTCTATCAAAAGTTGGCCGCCTTTCCAAAAGACTTGACTGTTCATGACGAGGTCCTCAAGAACAACATGGATTTCGAGAACGTCACCAACAGATTCCTGGATATCATCGAGGGTCGCAAGTCATTCATTCGCCGTAATGAGAAGAATTCGGAATACAAGGCTCGAGTAGAATTTGCCAAGGCAAACAACATGGTCCCTCCTCCACGCCCACAGAAGAATCGCCGTAAGGCACCTGCCGACTTTGACTCAACTTCGTTCAGCCACCAACAAGCCCCAGGCTTCTCCAATCAAGGTGTCGAGATGAAGAACGGCCAGGCCAGTACTCTTGCTCCCTGGAAGTCCTATCACGACCGATACAGCACGCCAAAGTGGTACCCTGAGATCGAGCACTGCGTCAACCCAACCATGAAGCAGAGATGGGTTGCAAGCATGACTGTAAGTTTCCAATCACACCACATTTCGCACCAAAAATAAGTCCATCCCACTAATCCACCAACAGAAGGAACAACGCAGCAAGTACTACCAGGACGAGATCAACCGCCTGTACGATGAGAAGATGGCTCGTGACGCTCTGAAGACCCCCGAGGAGCTGGCACAAGAGGAGAGAGTCGCCCGTATCAAGAAGGCGCGACGTAGCTATCGCAATGGCTACTCTCGATTTTAACGATTGATTGATTGATCATTTGGCGTTTGCGGAGGCGTCCCGTCTTGTCCTTTTTTTATGCATTTTAGATGCAGATCCAGCACCAGGAATGATACCCAAGGCTTTGATGAAGATATGATAAGATGAATGATAATGAATGGAAGATTTCTTCCCTCTTCTTCTATATCTTGATTTGATTCGTTTCGATGTGATTAAGGCTTTGATCTTGACGTGATTTCGCTTTCTTCATAAAAATTCTCGTATAGATGCAGAGAATTCATACTGGAAGATCTTAGGATGCTTCACAATAACATAGACAGCATCTGCTTCCAATTCCTCGGTTTCCTCAAACTTTTCAAGGCGCCTACTACCTCAATTATCCCCTCCACCCACGCAGCAGCGCGTCCTCCTGCGTCTCCACCATATTTTTAACAACCACGACGCGTGGATACCCTCCAAGCGTCTCCCCCCCCCTTTCCTCCTCTTCCCTTCAAAAGAACAGTAGTCCGCCTCCACGGAACAGCTCATTCGCCCTCCAACCAACTCCCCCCCCTCTCTCTCCTAAGCTATGGCGATTGCGACTGTGACTGTAGCATCGGTGCCACTCATAATCACAGTCAGGATTACTATTTCTTAGAGTTTAGCTCACGACCTTACATAATATATAGAAATTGCGGAAACGAAAAGGAGAGGACAATTCCGGCGGTCGGTGCATGCTGAGAACTTCATTGAAACCAAACTTCCATATTTCAGCTTCGTCACGAAAAATTCGGCTTGATAAGCTATGCTTGACTTCAACCGCAGAACATATATCTTGCTCGCTCACGTTCACATACTCCCCATGGTCGGAGATTTCTGATTCCTAGCTGGTCCAAGCCTTCGAATCTGAACTCCCGACCTTGCTGAAGTCGGTCAATCAATTAAGGGACGACCTGGCTGGATGTTAATTGCACAACCGTCTGGAACCAATGAAATCCGGCGTCAGCTTCACAGTCTCGAACCTCGAAACTCGAATTTCAAAAGTTCCGAGGCTTCAATTCTTTCATGGTTATCATACAGCGTTCATATGAGAACTGGGCTGGGGCTGAGGGTCGGCGCTAGGGATTGGGGGAGGACTGAGGACTCGGGAATATCGATGATGGATTACGAGCACGGCATGCTGGGGCCACGGGGCTCTCGTGTATCTTAGAATACCGTAGAGTAATATAAATATTACATGGAAAGAAACTTTTGCTGAGGTGTGTCAGGCGGTTGATTGGTCGGGACGCCTTGTGCTTATGATGCATATGATGTATAAAGTGGAAGGGAGCTAGAGATTTGGATCACGGCTACCGATAGATTCTGGAATGTGACTTGGCTGCTAGATAAACAATAGAGGATCTGCTGTCTGCTGTGAATGAGCAATTTTGTAGTGTCGGAGCTTGGAGTCTGATGGTGATGGTGGGTGCTGGTAGTCGGGAGAATGGAGACCTAGGCGTGCAGTCGGGGTGGATGCTGCTGTTCAGGGATACCGCATGTTTGCCAATCCAGGAAAGGTATTACGGAAAGCCTTTTCTCCTTTGAACTGGACGTCAATGGGATTCTCATCAGTCGTTGTCTCATACCAATTTACATTCTCTCGGCTGACGTCCCGTCTGCTTGCTTGTGGATGGATTTGTGAGGAAAGAGCAGCGATATATTTGAGAGACTATGATATATATGTATGCATTGCATCAATTTATATAAGGAAAAGATTTTAGAGGGCAGTATGAGTCAGATTGGGAATTAGAGATCAACCAATAGATACTTAGAAATATAATGAGATCAGTAGATTGTAGTGTCAATTGAGCTTACAGAATTAGGCTATGGTAAGGTAAAGATAGAATATATGGCAGGGAGATATCTAGATTCGCTTGCATTCCTTCAATGTATAACTTCCGAAGGAAATCCAAAGCTTAGCTCATCTCTATTTGTTGACTGATCTGATAGACTTTAACAGGAGTGTGGAAGTAGAAGGGTCTGATTGAAGAGATGAGCCGAGCAAGCTTCGCTTTGACATGCTTTCCTCTCCTCATTCCTGTGGCAGCTTTTCTGCTTTACTTTCACTGAGTAATCAGGATTACGGTATTCTATTTGCTCCAACTGGATCACGAGTCAAGAATTCGCGCCACGCTCCTCTCTCCTCAATTTCCTTCTGGGCTTCGCTTATTGATGAAGCGAACTGGTCATAATTCTAAGGTTGAAGTCAAGGGTTAGCTTACAGAAATAGCACGGCATCTGCTATGAACCGACAGAAACGAAACAGACTCCCCTTTCCACCTTGATAGCAGTATCGAAAAAGTTGGAAGGTGCAAAAGTGCAATGCCAAAGCAAAGACACGGAAAGTCCTCATCCGAAAATACCAAACCGGGCGCAAAGTACGACAGAGCACTGCATCGTATCGGTCAACAACAGGTATGTACGGTATCTGAACTCGTTACCGGTAGAATTTCGACGTTGTCTGATCTCGGAACTTAGGATCCGACTACTAGAAACCAGAAACGAATTCACCAATCTGTGGCGGGGCAGCCAAACATCCAAACGATTGCCGTTTCAAAACGGAGCCGGAATCCTGTCATCTGATGCACGATGGTGCAATTCTGCTCGAAGCGAGACGCACGATTGTGTCATCGTGATGCGTAGAGGATTGAAGGATTTAGAGGCGTTGGTTTTGGGGCTGCGTGGGAATGTTGGAGGGTGGAGGAGGAAGGAAGAGGGGTGGACTTTAAGCGAGGAGGAAACACTTGAGGTGAAGCATGCATGTAATGGTGCTGTGATAGGAAGCTAAGAGGAGTGATTGCAACTGCAGTATGGGTGTGGGATGGCTGATTGATAGAGCGATGGAAGGATGGACAGGCTGCATGGCAGCGCAGCGCCGCGCATCGCAGGACGTTGCATTGCCGCCGCTGCAGATTGACAACAGTGCAGGTTGTTCGTCTTGCACGTACAGTAAGTACACTGCTCGCTTCGCAAGCCGCAGTGGCCCCCGCCTCGCCTCTTTGGGAGTGCCAATGGGCCTGAAGAGTTCTCGGGGGAAATGCAACAGGAACAGGCAAACGAAGAGGCAAGTAAGTAAAACAAGAACGTACCAAACCTAAGGGAGTGAACCGACAAACAAAGCTGAAAGGAACCACAATCACTTTTCATAACCAACATGAAAATGGCCCGGCAGAATAATAAAACCAAACTCAATTCAGGACATGGATAGATCGGCAGGGCGAGGCGAGGATAATTAACGGAAAGTAGACAGCGAACAGCGCGTCAGCGTCAAGCAACCTTGCTCTCGCGTCTGGTTAATATTAATTCGACGGGCTTCCAGCAATCAGATATCACGAAAGAGGGATTGAAGAGGACTCGAGAGGAGTGAAAGGGAGTTAAGCGCTGTGATGAGCGCATCTGCAGTGTGGGAATGAGCGTTGGTTGGTTGAGCTTGAGGGAGGTGCAGTGTTGGTGTGGACGGGGCGGGGTGGTATTGGGCGGGAAATGCGGGCGTGGCGTTTGTGAGGGCGGATGGCGGCTAGATGAGGGGAAGGACTGGGATGAGTGAGTGAGTGAGTGATGGAGGAGTTGAAGATTGTTGGATTGCGTAAATTGTTGGAGGATGTAGATGTACGGCGTAGAAAGTGAGAAGTAGAGAAGCAGAGCGGATCAAACAAACAGAACCGCGAAGTCCGCAACAGACGAATGAAAAGGCATCAGATGAAGCCAAAACACACCAGACGACAATTCCCCACAACCCATTCGGCGGTACAATTCGGACGAAGTTAAGATAGAGTGAGAGTAGAGATAAGCAGCGCTTTGGACCAGTTTGATATCACATCATATGATAAGATCCGAAGGTTTGATCGTTTGCTAGTGGAACTTTCCGAACCCTACCAAGATCTTGGAGGCTTGCAAATCTGACTTTTGATTTGTGCTGGAACTGCAGTCAAGTTTGGGTGTTCATGTGGCGGTGAAGCCGAGCTCAGACGTGGCTTGAGCGTGCATGCAGCAGAGGCAGAGGAGAGTTGCAGAAAGGATGGACCCGAGCAGCACAGAGCAGAGCAGAGCAGAGGCTGCAGAATAGAGCATGAAGAAACTCAGACAATCCGATCTAGATCGGGTAGTCGGGCTAGTGTCTGTGCTACCTAGCTGATAAGGATTGCATTTTCACTTCATGCGGAACTTGACTCTTGAGAGTTGAAGAGATGGGAAAGTCTGACGGGAGGATCTGGAAAGCTAAAAGAAAGGTTCGAGCCTCTTTTGACGTGAAGACAGGACAGAGAACCTTCTGTACTAACGCGGAAGCGGAGACTACGGGAATCTTCAGAGCCTCGGAGGCTAGAGATGGCATGGCATGGCGATGGCGATGGCGATGGCGATGGCCTGGACTGGACCCCTTTTTGTCGGTTGTTCAGGTCGGTCGGTTAGCACTGGTTTGGTACGGACACTTGTGAGATCAGGCTGAAAGCTCATCTGAGGAGGTCGTGATAGTGTATGATAGTACGCCAAAATACGATGATATACTTGAGGAGATTGCTTTGGTTTGGTGGGGAGTGCGTCATTCAATTTGCTAGCAATTGGAAAACACTGGGAATGTGATGTCGTGAGATGGTGAGATGGCACGAGGTGGGGATTTGACGCTGAATTGAAAGGATTGTATTGTAATGCGCTTGCATCGTATTTGCTCGTCATGATGAGCTTCTATCAGCACTCTATCACTCCTTCTACGTAGCATCCTCGGCTTCTAGAAAGACCCCCAAGCGCAAGAAAGTTGAGGCTAGTTGAGGCGAGTTGAGGCGGGAAGAGCGGGACTGGACTGACTCGATCGCATGGCGTGCGACGACACAACAACGTGGGACTCCTCAGATCGTCGTCGGTCCGCGAGTCTGACTTGAAGTCTGACCGTTCCCTAACTTCCCTTCTGCTTCTGCCACCACGCTGATTGAGCTGCGTAGATCTGTCTTAGACTTTGCTCCGTCGTAGAAGCGAGAGAAGAGAGGACCCTTTTGGCCCTCATCTGCTGTCTTGGCCCGGCCCCCGATTCGCAACTCTAACCTTATTGATGGGCAGATGGATACCCCTATGGAGATTGCAAATCGAATTCGAATTGAAAAGTGTAAAATGTAAACATAAACAAATACTAAAGGGGCGAAGTTACTTGAAAACAAAATGATGAAGAAAGACGAGAGACGAGAGACACAGATAGTAATGGAAAGCCAAAGGCTCATTCCGTAAATACTTGTTCCGGATTTCTCATCCAAGGCTGCTGAGTAATTCGGCTTGGGGGAAGGAGCAGCAAGCAGCATGAGGCCAAAAATTGTGTTGCATGACCATCCCACCAATGCCATAACGGTGTTTCTCGCCGCCAAAGCCCAGACGGCATTAGGTTCAGCGAACCAGATCTCGCCGCCGCCATCCCATCGTGTGCCAGACCCTCAAGAACTGCCCAATCATCCAGATTCTTCTTGCCATAAAAGACCTGAGAGCTGCTGGTGCTGCTGGTGCTGCTGGTGCCAAGTTGGCAGAGAGTTCGGGTTCACTCGAGTTCAACGCCAGAATCACGGCCAGCATCGTGCAGTGCAGACACCGTCCAGTAGTTTGCAGCATCACTAAAAAAGACCCTCATCTGCTGCCGCCAGAAATCGAAAACTAACTGTTTGGAGCGAGCCGAATCCCCTCGATTATTTACTTGTCTCCCCATATTTTACCTACAAGCCTTTGATTCTATACATATTCTGTGCTTCGTTCATCACTCTTCGAGCAATTCGGTCACTCCTACCACGACCCGACACAACCCAAAGCAGCGAGCGTGCATTGCCATTCCTCCCCTCCTCATCACGTCTGGCATTGCATTGCATAACAGCCATCTCCTTGCCGACATCACCATAAAGTCCTGTATGGAAGTGACCATAACATCAATAAAAACATTCAATACTGCATGGAATTAAGTAAATTACGAAACCCACCTGGACCGCATCTTATTTTCAATCTCATTCTACGGAGCATTATTCCATTCTCCTTCGAGCGCGGTTGCCCTCGTAATCTTGATCGGAACTCACACCAGCAAATTTTGAATCTTGACTCTTGAGGGGCCAAGCCAAGGAATCTCGAGCACGGCCTTTTCGACTTTCTGGCACCGGCCCACTCGCTCCCTCGCTCCTTCAAGGTCTCTCTCATTGCTCCAAACTCCCCACCGCCTTTGCCTCCTCTCCAATCCCAACCAGCCGTTCTCGTTACTCGAGACCAAACGCCTGTGCTGCTGCTGCTGCTGCTGCTGCTGGTTGCTGGCTGCTCTACCCTCGTCTGCATCCTTCGAACTTTCTTTCCTTTCCAACATCCAGGACCTGCCGACGACCGACGACAGCGACTTCGACTTCAACATTGCGACGATATCCGACAGTCGAGCGTTGTTGAATTAATCCCAGTTCTGCTGAATCTGCGGAACATTTCTGCATTGTTCAGCCTCCCCGGAGTTGATTCGAGCGAGCGAGCAGTAGTGGGCGAGGATTGTCAGCCAGGAGGCAAAGCCGCCATCTGCGACACGCTTGACTCCAACATCCTCGAGACCTGCCAACCTCTTCACTCCACTCCACTCACACTCACACCCAACTCACCCCCCTTTCACCCAACCCTCACCTCACCCTCTCCAGCCGCATCGATTCCATCGAGTCCTGGAACCACATGTATCGTGCTTGATACCTCACGGCCGTTGTTTGTACGATCATTGCACTGCACTGCAACTGTTGATAGCCGTCCCGTCATTTCAGGCTCGCCGCATCCGATAACGATCCAATTCCGTCCCCTTTTTGCGAAACCCATCACAACCATTTTACTTGTCTGCATTGAAAACACGTCGCCATCCAGATCAACACACTGTCGAGGTCGTTGGAGCAAGCTGCATCCGCTTGTCGTTGTGTAATTATATATTCTGCGTTGGTGGACAACTCAGTTTGTTGCTTGAAAAGACAAAGCCAACCTTCATTCACCGCGATTGTGCGGACCCAACGCCATCATGAGAGAAGTTAATTTCAGCATCCCAAACGTCAACAAGGCATCCGTGGGCATCACGACTGCCCTCTACGATCGACGAGCACTCGATTGCACATCCACTCTCCCACTCATCAACTCGCTCAACCATCTCGCATACCTCACAACCTCATCGGCTCGGATAAGGGACATCTTGACAGTCGATGGCGGTGTCGAGAGATTGGTATGCCTTCTCAAGGCAGGGCGGAGTAAAGACATGATGGATATGTGGAAGTGGAATTTGGCATTCCAATGTGTTGTAAATATTGGAGTCCGAGGGTCGGAGAATGTCCGGACAAGAGTGGTGGAGGCGGATATGGTTCCAGTCATCGCTACAATACTTGACAATTATATCAAGGTCGTCGATAGATGTCGAGAAAAAGCAGAGGAGGCCAAGAAGGCGCAAGAACAACGCCTACACCATACTTCACGATCCAGCGAACACCGAGGCTCTCACAAAGGGGCTTCGTTTGGGAATCGCTCTTCCCGTTTCGACACAGAATTTCGAGCATCACGAAGACAACCGCCTCCTCCTTCCATCGACATTCCTGCGACATTCACAAATGCTCCATTGACGGCTGGGTCAGACGCTATGGATACAACTCCCACCGGTCCACAATTCGCCCTCACATCACCACCCGAGAGGACCACATTCTCCGTTCACAGACACCACCATCACCATCATCATCACCACAGAGGGCAAGATGCCAGACAACACTTCTTGCCCCCTTCCCGACACAATATCCAACCCCTAGCGACTGCTGTCCCATCAATGGACGCAGCTGATGGGTTCAACCTCAGACCAGTCCGAGATGTTGATCGTCTGCCGTCAATGGTCCCAGGTTTCCACGGCGGGCTGACTTCGCAGCCCGAATCTCCAACAACTCCTCTACCTCCTAATCAATTGCGCTCGCCAACTGTTCGTCCTACATCGATGGCTCCACAATCCGTGCGATCACGGAGACGGCCATCAATTCGTCACCAAGCTTCACTGGTTGGTGAGACTGAAGATCCAAACGCCGATAGCATGGCTTCCGATGAGTCTGGAGAACCAGAAATGTCTGGAGTTGGTGCTGGGGACATCCAGTCAGCGGTTAATATTCAGGATATCAGCATGGACGAGAACGACAGCATGCTCACAGCAGTCGAGACTCCTCTGGGACTGACCACACCTACAGTTTCCGAGGCACAGGATGCAGGGACATTCAACATCACACACCGATCCGTAATTGACGGCAGCATGATTAATGACGCTACAACGCCGACTGGACCAACAATGGGCCTTTCCCCTGCCCAACCTACCGCCGCGAATACACCACCTGCAATGCCTAATGCTACCATTCCTCGATACCTCCTTGACCGACCAACTCCCACTAGTGGCCAAGTTCTCGCAGCGATGCCGAGAGACGAGGATGTTCTCATGTCTCTACAACTCCTCGCATATGTTTCCAAATACTGCAATCTAAGAAGCTATTTCCAACGATCCCATCTCGTTCCTAAACTCAAGATCGGCTCCGAACTCCACCTACTGGATGTCGAAGACGGCTCTGCATTTTCACCATGCTCCTCATCATCTCCAACATCCTCTACCTCCGCTTGCGATTCCGAGGAAGAAGAATACCTTCTCCCAGACGACTTCAACATCTTCCCGCTTGTCGAAAAATTCACCGTCAGACATCACAGTCAAGACATGCAATACTGGGCGGGAGTTGTCATGCGAAACTTGTGTCGCAAGGATGATAGCCGTGGTGGGATACGTCAATGTGCATATTACCAATGCGGTAAATGGGAGGAGTTCACAAGGCAATTTGCCAAATGTCGGCGATGCAGGAGGACGAAATACTGCAGCAAAGAATGCCAAAAGAGTGCTTGGGTGTTCCACAGACATTGGTGTGTTGCAGCGTCACAGTAGCCTCCCTTCTGGCACGTCGGCTTTGACAACAATGGAGAATAATGAGAGGATCTGGCTTGAGGTCGGACCGAGGAGTACGAAAGAGCGAACGACTTTCCTAATTTAATGTCAACATCATACTACGAACGAACGTCATACTAGCGAGGCCAGCTTGCATCCATTGCACGAAACAAATGATAGCGAATCCCTTCATTCACGAAAACGAAATCAAATCTGCATATTGGAAGGCGTTCTTCATTCATTCGATCGATCGATCAATCCAACCCGATTTTCGATACCTTTGCCGTAACATATTCCCTTTGTCTTATTGGGCTTTTCTCGACTGAATTGTGGAGGGCTCAAGCACAGGATGCATGCATGGCATGGGCGCACTACCTAGTCAGGCTCTGTGTCACAGCATTCATCAAATATCAATCATGGTTTGCAGTGAGCGAGCAGAGCACTTTCTCATTCCTTGCATATTGGGGTCTAGGCTTTACGGAAATTGGGAGGCATTCATTGTTGTCGTTGACCTTCTTTTCTTGTGGTTCTTGTTTTGCTTATGGTCGTCTCGTTGGCTTGCTTTGGATGGGGAGGAGCAAAGTTACCTTTCGTTTTGAAAAACGTACTGTTCTTATGGAAAAGATCAGTGGGTTGTGAGGGGAGGAGGCGAGGGGATGTGAGATGAAATATGGGGATGGAATATGGAGAAGGAAACGAAGCGAAGCATCGATATGCTGTGGCGGATATCAGGGGGAACGGAAGCGTGCGGGGGAGAAGCTCGACTACAGAGCTTGAAGTTTAAAGTGGAAAGTAGATACCAAGATGACGTTACGCACGTCACGCATTGCAGAATTGTTGCATGGAGGGAGGCAGGAAGAGAGCGACGGGGTGGAGGAAGCTGAGAAGGGAAGAAGGAAGGATTGTATGTATGGTTATTGAATGAATAGGAATCGATCGAATAGGAAAACTCACTGTTTCTTCATAAAACCGCCACAGGTCTTCGCCATGCTCTTCAATCGAACCAGGCGTGCAGGAACGAATAATGGGATAATTTCTGGTATCCATTGTGCTTGAGGGGCTGAGTGAATTCCAGAAAAGCCAGCTATTAGAGGCTTTCTTGTGCCCATGGGAGAGTCAGAATTTCTGAACCATCTATCTAATGATTGTCTTATCACTAATCCCAAGCCAGTCTTGCTCGAGCCACCTCCACTTACGATCCGAGCCCACTTGAAGTACATGTAAAGGCCTTCGCTGGTAAAACCAATCGTCGAGACGTACCTTTTAATGCCAGCACAGCTCCACTATCCAGTACCGATAACAGCTTTGTGCCAGAAGCAAGACTTTCCAGGATATACAAGTCACATCCCACCTGACAAGTGGGGATAACCATTAAGCGATTGGTCAGTACGTGGCACTGTTAAGTTTCTGGTGGCAGGGGGCAAGGCCATATATGAGGTGAACGATGTAATTGTAGATGTCAATATTATTAGAGACGAAGCAGAAAAAAGCCCAAGCTGGAAGAACAACGATCGAGGTACTTTTTTGCCCTTTACCCTTTTCTATCAACCAACAACCAATCAGCAAACCGCCATTAGAACATCTGCACTTGCGGCCAAGAGACTCAGAGAGCTTACATTGAGACAGTGAGGCAGGTGTATATTTACTCCTCTCCAAAGTTCCGGGTGCTACTGGATATTCGTCAATTACACTGGAAGAATCATTCGCTCCGTACATCTTCGTTTGAACGGCCAGGAACGTCAGCTGTATACGAGCTGCCCGCAAGCAGAGAAGCAACCACCAACTTCGAGGTCGACTTAACCCAATACAGTGGATGAATATCCCACCGGACAGTCTAAATTTTTGAATCTGAGCTAAACAGATCGCCTTGCATCATGGGTGAGGCTCTTTTCTTTTGCCGATCTTCGCGGCGTTGTCGCTTTTCTTCCTTCACAGACTTCATAGAGCAGTCAGATCTGCTGGCTTGAATTCTCCTCACAATCACTTCCAAATGCAGCCCTCGCTCTTGTTCCTCGACTGCTGACCTCGATATTTCAAAAATTGCAGTATCCACAGATACAGCCGTGGCTATTACCTTTGGCCTTCTCAGCTCGCTTCTCAGTCTTGTTACTATTTCCATCGGATATCTCAGTCTGAGGCGTATGAATGCGCATCATCGTAAGCTCCCTGAGTTCATTCATCACCATGCTCTGAATTCTGGAAAGATACGCCTGGCAATCTCTTTTGGGGGGTTGATGTAATGCTGAAGCGGGAACTGCGCCACAGATGTTTACGGGAATGGCACTGGCAATGCTTGGATGGGGGACATGGGGCAGAGAATTGTCTTTCGGCATGAACATAGACACTCTGGAATCTGGAGAAAGAGGAGATGGGATTGATGGGTACTTTTCGATTGGGCAAGCGGAGAGCTGCCATGGCTGTGCGATTGTGGAGGGAGCGCTTTTCTGGCCTTGGCGGACAGAAGCTGGGAGATGCTTGTCTACGTTTGCAGGACGCGAATAGAGAGATGATTCTGACTCGTACGAAAAGTTCCATCATTCTAATACCAGCCACCAGATGAGCTTTAATTATCTTCGTATTTGTTGTGATATCCTTGTCTCACGCATCGGCTGCTTGTGTGTGTATAAGGAGAAGTAAACAAATGACTGGTCTCAAAGATACAGCTAATGAGTAGTAATTCAGCTGCTCAAGAAGCCCAAAGTTTCAGAGATACTTTTTAAAGATAAATTCAGCTTCCAATAGCATTCATATACCTCTGTCTCCAGCTTCGGAAGAAAAAATGTGGTCAAGTGACCCATCCTGGCGCTAGTCCTCGCTTAACTTCCGCCTCGCAGGTCAAGGTCGCGAACGCAGTCACCTTCGCGCTGCTTACTCCTCACGACAACAGTCTTGCTTCGGCATCACAATAGAACTGGTACGCGTCTCTTCTATAGATCGCATCGCAGGGAAGTAGTGCTGACGGGTTTTCGAGCAGCAGGTCGCCTCTCACAGACTCTTGAACACAACCCTTCTTGACTGTCTTCCACCATGACCAATAAAAAATGCGCTCTCGCGAGGACCATCTACAGCTGCGGCAGCTCGGAATATCATCACCAGGATGGTTGCGTCAATACTGCCACTTCCGTTCAGCATAAATGCCTGTGGGCCCCCAAAAACCAAACGAAGGACATCGAAGATCGTTGCTTGGTTCATGACCCCAATGTTCAGCAGGAAGCTCCGTGCTTGCAAAAGCTTGGGGACAACTACGGAGACGCTTCTACGGCCACACTATTGTTAAGCAAAAGGCTTGATATCCTCATCCAAGTCTGCGAAGCCAATGCCGATGAGACCAAGAATGTCGCCGCCCAAGTTCAAGCCATCGCTGCTAAGCCCGACGTCAACACCACCGAGGTCCAGACAGCTGTCGACAAGACATTCAACGCCCTCCAAAATCCTTGTGTCAGTATCAAAACGGACATCTCTGCTGCTTCAGCCAATGATATTCCACTCAAGAAGGTCTTAGCTGCTGCGAAGCTCCACGCCCTTCCCATCTCCAATGGTGTCAACAAGCTCCAGTCCGAAATCGAGAAGCACAAAGGTGCCATTCGCATATTCTTCAAGGACTCCTCGTTTATCCAGAGATCTCTCTCGCTTGCCGTGAAAAGCTTGAAAGCCTGCTGCAGATTGTTTGGGGTCATTTTGAACGTCATATGGAGGATGCTTTCAAGAGAGCTGAGGAGAATATGGTCAAGGCTGCTGAGGAGGGAGCTTTGATGATGGCGGCTTCTATGCTTTAGAAATTCCTCTGTTCCGCATCGGTAGAAATTCTTCCTCTGTGGATTGTTTCCGCGATATGGGGAACGGGGATTGGAGTTGGAGGACTTGTACCGAGAAGAATGAACGGTGTGGGGCAGTTAGCAATGAATATGATTTGCAGACGTGCTACCATTGACATAGTCCTCTTACTTGACACTGTGCCGTATCAGTAAACCTATGATATATAACAGCTGTCTGGCGCTTGTTCTTCAGTTGAAGTAAACAATGGGCGCAAATTGAAGCTCATAGCCCCCAGTAGCTCCCCGTATTCAAAGATTTCACATGCGAACTTCAAATAAAGGCAACTCAATGTGTTGAACGTATAATTCGGCAAGAAACCATGTACGTCATCGTCATAGCAAAAGAGATATGTGCAGGTGTGAAATCGCCGCCTCGAAGTTCGCTCGCGTCTTCCACTAGATTCTGTGAATCACACAAGAGAAAATCTTACAAAAGAATTAGAAAGTACGCATTCACACAAGCTTAATGCAAGACAAGCGATAACGGTTGCTTGAAGGACCGTTCTAGACCGTTCATGCCTGAAAGTGAATCGATCTACATTTGACCATGATTCCCTGCAGCTCGCTTAGTTAGCTTCGAAACCACAACGATAACAATAAAAGAATAGCGGTAAACTTTTCTTCACCTCGAAGAATCTTCACAACACAACCACAAGAAGATCTTGACCAGCTTAGCTTGTTTCGATCTAAAAATCGGTACGTCAAAAGATTCCCAAACTACCAGATTCCATGAGATAGATTCTTATATCTCCAGCAGCCAAGCCATCATGCCTATTGGTGCGCACGAATACTTCAGCTGCGGCTGCTCCATCTTCACCTTTCAGGCAACCTGCACCTTGTATCTCTGCAGGGGCCACAACGATCTTAAGCCTCGCCTCCTCGAGCGTGGCTATAACCCTCGCCAGCACGTCCAAAGTATCGGTCTTGAGTTCGCGCCAGGTCCTGCCCCAGCCTTCACCAAGCCTCCTCCTCTAGCTCAGGCTCAAACTCAACCTCAAGCTGGAAACCAATTCAACTTCCCCCAAACTCATACTACCGTCCAAAATGGCAACTTCCATGGCTTTCCTCAAGTTCCAGTTCGATACCAGTCCAACTGCCCTCAACCTTACTGCAACGTCCCACATGCCAACTTCCAGGGATCTTCTCAAGCTCAAGCTGGCTACCAGACAAATTTCCCCCAAACTCATGACAACTTCCAAAATGCCGATTTTCAGAGTTCTCCCGACAATAGACCCTCATTCACGGCTCTCATGGCTCAATTCTGCAATCAGGCTCAAGAAGAAGAGGACAATGAGCTTGGTGCCGATCCGAACCAGTCTGATATGAGTGGCAGTGATGGTGAAGGATCGCAAAACAACTACCCCCAGAACGGCAACAGCCGCAGCCAAAGCATCGAAGATGTCGACCCTGACATCAAAGGTGAGGTATCTCAAGACGCCATGCCAGCCAACAACCCTGGAAGTGGAAATGAACCTGGCGACACCATGGAAACGACCAACCCCGACAATCCCATCCGAATTGATGATCTCCAAGACACCATCCTTGACGCCTCAGTCCCCTTCCTCCACTCAGTCATGGCCGCTGCCCGCAACGCCTCCACCACCGAGCTCCGACTCAGCATCCAAGCCACCGCCAATGCCCTCTATGAAGCCATCAAGTCTGGTCTCGACGAAGCCATCAGCCTCCGCGACATCGACATCAACTGTGAGTGCGCCAACGTCAAGCATTGGATCCAGGATATCAAGGAGGGTAGATCGACGCTTGAGGATATGGAGATGGGCCTTTGGCTCTCGGGCGAGGGAAAGGACTTGGGTCGGCAGATGAATGCGGAGAGGATTAAGGATAGGATTCTGAGGGATTGTATGGAGACGTTGAGTAAGAATTTCTAATTATGTTATGGGAGCTTTGGGGTTTTTGTAGTGGGGTGAGTGTGGATGGGTATGCCTGCTGGAATCCAGCGAATGAATGGTGTGCTCCTCAGGATGGGCTCAAGGTTGTGAGTGGTTGTCACCGCCTGCCTCTCTGGATTAATGCACTAGAACAATGAATCAATCTTTGTTGAGATCAAGTTGACAAGTAAATGATGCTGAAATGGGTGGCACCATCTGTGTAAACATGCCCTTGTGATCTTGAAAGAACGACCTAGAGCCCAATTCAAATATGATCTGACATAGACCATTGGCTTGAAGCTCACCTTAGTTTCACGCTTCTTCGTAGAGCAGGACTTCCCAAGCGCTCCCACCTTCGATCGATCATGTCATCCAAAGGTTGTCCAGTGATAAGGCTGTAGAACAGCGACCTCGCTTAGCATCGCGGCTGGCCTTGGCATCCATTCAAAACACGTCTTCCCGCCCAGAGAACTTCGTCCGGACTACAACACGAACACCCAGCAGAAACTACTACATTAGAACCCGCAATTCTTTTTGTCCTCAACGTCCTGAAGCTGACTGACGACGCAGATATTGCCAAGATGTGCGGCGGCGAGCAATTAACGTACAGCTGCGGTTGCACTGGAGAATACAGCCCCTGCTCAGGCTTGGACTGCCGGGGTTATTACGGTTCATTGGCACAAAATATTCTGTTACCACGTAAATGTGCAGCTTGTAGTCATGCAGCTTCTGACGTCACCGATCAAGAGCAGCACGAGTACAGCGGAATACTCGCAATGATCCAGGCGCTCCGTGACGGACAAGGTTTACAGAAGGATGTTCCGGATTACTCCACGATGCAAGGTGAGACTTCTACGAGAAAGTGGTGGTGGTGCGCGGGGAAAAGTTTCTAACACAACTTTAGAGGAAGAGTTTGAAGACGATGAAGATTCCCTCATCTACTCAGTCCGCAACTCTCCTACTCGAAGCGACGCTGGCAAGCATGAAGGAGTTGAAATTCAGGGAAAGTCAAGCTTCGGAACATCCAAGGAGCAACTCACCGTGGCTCTCTATGAAACTGCTCCCGAGATCAATGCCAACATGTCCAAGAAGAAGCAGGCTGCCGCGAGACTCCTCAAGTCATCTATTCAGCACGCGTTTTTGAAGATGCAACACCTTCGCAGGGCCGTCCACGATCCCACTTCTGCCAATCTACAAGCCCTTAGTGACAATGGCGAGGAGTTGAAGAAAGTCAAGCATGAGCTACTACAAGCTGTAGATCACTTTCTCTTGCTTGTCTAAGAGGAAGCGAGAAATGGCGTGGCTATGATGATGTATTCATACTCCAGAGAGCTGGCAGGTGGATCAATGGCACACCGTTGAAGACATGCTACGAATGTAGATAAAATGCACCACAAAGCTTATTGAATTGACCACTGGTATCGCCCTTCATATGTGTCAGGTGCTCCGAATAACCCTTGAGTTGTGGGATGCCATGCTGTAGATACCTCCTATTCACTATTTTCGACTGAATTTCAACGTCCAAACGGTTATCCTGGTGGCTATGGAAGCCCAAAATCTTACATTCCTACAATTTGACTTGAATCTTAATTCTCTCACATTGATTTTATGCAAATGATGCATAGTGGAAAGTGAATTGCACGTCGATTCTGAGGAATATCGCCAAGTGACGTAAAGCGCGATCTCGGTTGTTTACTTCGAAGAACCCGCACACCAAAATTATATCTCAGCATCTCCATCCTCGAACTTAAATTTCACCCCCCAAACACAATCCTCTGCACGAAAAGGCAAGTTCCACCACCCAACCATAGTCTCCCTTACCTCAACTTAATAGACTGACATCAGCTCAAAGCACATTCAAGATGTGTATAGGACGAATCGACCAATACCACTGCGGCTGCTTCACTGGTCCCAAAATCTTCCGCTGCGAGGCCGCCCAAAAGGAAGAAAACTGCGATGGTATCGGTCCGCTCATCACCGCCAACATTCTCAGTTTCTGCGAGGACTGCAACGAGCGCCGCAAGAACAACACCATTGAGCTGAAGCGCATCATCGACGATTCCCGAGAGATTGCGGATGTGAAGGCTGCCATTGATGAGATTGATATTAATACACCAATTGGAAAATGCGATTGCGATCTTGATGGAATGATGGGAAATGGTGAGGAGGCTGGTGGTCAGGCTGCTGGGATGTCTGGTGCTTTGGGTGGTGACAAGGTCCGCGATCTCTCTGCCACTGATGGATTACAGAAGGAGGTTGACGAGAATACTGGTGCTGAGGGTAACGTCAATAAAGTTGCTCACGATGATCGCTTCCAACCAACATGCTCCTCCAAGCTTCGCAAGCTCGCCGCCAAGGTCTTCTGTGGATGCTTCAAGAAGACTTGATGGATACTCAAGGTCAATGAATCATGTTGGAGGCATTATTCTGGAGAATGGAGTTTAGGTCATCGGCAGGATCATAGATGTAAAAGTCCTGAGGCAAAGCAATTCACAGATCTGCAAATCAAAACAGATTTGTACCATGAACTTGAACTTCAGTGCGTTACCTGTGATTTTCAATAAAGCTCTGTCTATGCTGTGAAACCAGGATATGCTTCTCATACTCTCACCTCGGTCCTGGACTCCACAGAATGCTGGACGAAAAGTTCTGATCAAGTGACTGGGTTGAGGCACTAGTCGAACCTTGGCGTTTTCGCCCACATTCACGTACTTGACTACAACCTCGTGAACCTCGTCTCCTGCTTACCTCTTTAGATCAGGGAGACCTTGCAACTTGGTAAGTGCCACTCTGTGTAGTACACTGAACGTGTTCCGAGTGCTAACTTGAACCTCTACAAAAGCCAAGATGTGCAAACTTGAGGTCCCACTCCACCAGTGCAGTTGTGTTGAGAAATCTTGCAAGAACTGTGAGGTCGATGACAGCAGCACACAGCCCAAGAACCAAACCCAATCCTGCGTCAATAGCCATAGCGAGACCCAGGCGTCATCTCCGACTGTCAACATCACCACCCCCGTTGCCAATGATAAAAAAGCTGCAGCAACAAAAGTCATGACCATCATGATTCGAGATGTCTTTGAGCATTTGGAGAGTTATCTTATCGACTCATCCAACAACAAGACTGCTGTAAATCTGCCAGAGACATGGTCGCTGGAGAATTATCTGGACGTGTAGATAAAGCAGCCACCAAACGAATCATTGAGGCTTTATCAGAATATCATGATTTCATGGAGAATTTCAATGGTGATGTCAGCAAGCTGTTGGAAGCACAGGTTCTCGGAACTTGCATATTTGTGGTCTCTATGCTTTGAAAAGAAATCATGCATTGGCTCTTGTTATTGAAGTGCAAGGTTCTGGCGGATGGTGGACGTTGGGATGAACAGTGTGGCAGGGCTTTATCACTACTGAGGAATGCTCCTTCAAGCACTGAAAATGGCAGAACCACATAATAAACAAACTATGATGTTGATGTGTATGTGTATGTGAAGTCTTGACAGTCCAATTTTGAGTCCGTAGATCTCATCTCTCTACCCTATAAACATGTCCTCTCCCTGTCTTCATCCTTCCAGACACTCCTTCCCTCCATAAGCCGTATTGTAGCCTTCAGAGCCTCAATTTCCAGATCCTTTATCGAGTTCTCCAACGTGACCTCCTTCAAATGCTCTCGAACCTCTCTGCCCATTTTTCGGCCTACTTCTTTCAGTCTTTTATCTCAATCTTTAATGAGTGTTGTTGTATCGTGTTGTGGTATCGTTAGAAAGAAGCATGCAGTGTATTTTGACCTTTCGCGAACTAGCATAAATTGTGGTTGCCATAGGGCACTTCGCGACTTTTGGAGGAGCCACAGACTGGCTTCCCAGGCCAGATAGTTCCAGAGAACTGGATGCTCACTAGAGGTAGCCATGTGTAGAGACTTCAATAGGCGTAGTAGTACTAGAAGCCGATGTTCAAGAGTCGCAGACCTTTTGAAGGGCAGGGAAAGTCGATGATCTCGCTTAAGTTGCACCATTTCGAGAAGTCAACAAACTGCCAACATGTCTAACAAACAGGACCACCTATGAGGAAAGTCATTAAGGACCCTTGAAGATGCAAACTGTGTCGATCATCTCATACAGCTTCCTGCAGTCCGTTAAATTGATATACCCATCCATTTTCTTTTGCGAGCAAAGATGAATTGTTGGTCTTACACAAAAGCATTGTGGGCTACCAGCGCGTAAAGATTCACTTTGGTGGTGATTAGTAAAGCATGAACTCAGCATGTAGAGTATTCATAGCTTTGTGAAGCGGATGCAGTGTCTACAGATTTAGCTTGAATTCACCTTAGCAGTGTATCCTCTAGACAGGCACTGGGAAGGCTAAGACAAGGCTACAGAACCAGCCGTAGCGCACCGTCGCCTCTTCCGATTGAAGACCGCGCTAGTTCCATTCCATCGAAACTTCGGCCTTCAATTTACTGACACAGAAATCTTACTCGCACTTATGACAACACAGTCAACTTTGTGTTCTCCAAACCAAAGATCTCCAATCTTACGCCAAGCGCAACATAATCCTCATCAGATCAAAGCAACACTCCACGATCCCACCCCAAATTCGGAATTTTGTAGTTCATCTTCAACATGAAGATTCAACCCATGTGGCTTTTCAAATGCGGCCACTGGGTTTATCAGATGAGAGATAAAGAAGAACTGATGCTGGACCAAATGAATGGTGCAGACCACCATCTTCAATCCGATGTCCTTGAGACCCCCAGCCGAAGTTGTTTTGAAGTTGAGCACGAAACTGCTGAGGCAAAGAGGAAGGCCAAGGAGAAGGAGAAGAATGAATTAGTAGCACATAAAGATCAGGCGGAGTTTATCAAGAAGCAGATCGAGGTGGCCAGAGCGAATGATGACCCAGAGTAAGCACCTTCTCCTCGTCACACCGATCCCCACTGATATGTATGCTAGGCTCGTACAAGGTCTCAGAAAGACAATCAATGCCTGCATCTCGACTTAGGCCGGCATAGTCAAGAAAACCGAAATCAAAACCCCACTTGAGCCTGCTTTTCCAAGAGCACCACATTCGCCACGCAGATCGAGACCGCCCTGGAGAAATTGGTCTTACTGAAGGGTGCAGAGGGAGCCACGTTGGAACGGTTAGCTGGCAAGAACACCGAGAAGGACAAAGCTGCCCAAGAGGAGTCGTTGGCGAGATGCGGCAAATGGGTTGGACTCGTCAATGGTATGGCAAAAATAGCGGCTGATTACGAGAATGAGGTCAGATGGAAGTTGAAGGGAATGGAGAAGGCATATGAGGAGACTTGGGCTGAGGCATTGGAGTTGATGAAGGAGAAGTAGAGTCTTACCGTTGTCTCCCTAAGAGATACAGATGTGGATGGGTCGACTTGGTGGCTTGGAGGAGGATGGCAACCAGAGGGGAACTATTGGTGTCTATCAAACTCGACCACTGTAAGAGCCCGAAACTCTTCGAGATGGAGGATGAGCGCTTGCATTACGTGGAGCATAAAATGCATCATGAGTTAGTCCTTTGAATACATGCCAGGCATCTGGGCGTTTCGATCTCTCTGGAAATAAGTCTAGAAAGGAGCAGCTCTCTCCTGGCTTGGAGTCAGCTGAGGGGTTCTTTGACATCTTCGGGATCATCAGATCAAGGACCGGAGATGTATGAATCACGCCTCACCTATGTTGTTTCCCGTTCTATTGCAGCAGCTTCAGACCAGAGCAGCAAGAGTAAATTTGGATCGATTGAAACTTGGGCGTGTCCATTCAAATCGGGTATCTATCCTACGCCGTCTATGCCAGAACCTCGGAATTATAGAGCCTCTCCGTTTGCACCAGAATCATCCGCGAACCCAATCCTACACCTACCATAACATACATATGCGGGATATCGAAAGTACGCCATCCATGCAACTATCTATTCAATTCTCTCATCTCTCTCGCCCAACAAAGGGTCCACCTCTCCATCCTCTAAAGTCTTTCCATGCTTTGTGTATATGAAGTAGTGTTGAATGATGAAAATGACATCGAAGAACACGCTGATATTGCCCAGGGCTAGCTTTACTGGGTTTCCGGTTATGCCCGCCCAGTCTCCTTGGAGATAGCTGTCGATTCCGAGTTGTAAAACCGAGAGAATTCCGCCTACAAAATCGAAGAGGATGCCCTCGATCGACCAGCCAACTGTTGATTTATTGTTGTAGTTTGTGATAACTTGAGGGGTATATTTGACGAGTGTGATGAAGAGCTTAACATAGGAGACGGCGTATATCTGCATAGATTATATTAGATACTGCTGTAGTACATGAGTAACATGCGATGTAACTTACCACGTCAATCCAGGCCCAACCGGTTTTCACATCCTCGTCGTGTCTAGCTGCGACAATAACAGCTACAACCGCAACTCCCACGATACTGCCGAAGAAAACGCCCAAGATCGGCTTGCTAGGCCTTGCCCCAGGGTCCCTTCTCGACCTCTTCTTGAACCCCCAGAGGGAAGGTATGAACTGTGTCAGGAGCAATGCGCTCAAGACCACAGCATGCGCCGCAAAGGCCAGATCGTTGAATTTGACCGTCGGTTCCAGCCCATGATGTCTGATGCCATATTCCTCCCTTATCCTTGGCGAGTATAGAAAAGCAGCGTTCGATATGAAGTATGCGACGAAGCCTAGGATGTTGACAGTTGGGAAATCGATGGTACAACCACTAGTCGAGCTTCTGCGAAAGTTGAGGATCGGCTGCGGGTAAAAGGAAAGAGACCAGCAGGTAGTATAGATCCACCCGAAGGACCATGACAGGAGGGCAAGGAATGAGACTGCCATGTTTGGCAGCTTTGTTAGCGATTCATCTGGTATTTGAGGTTGAGAAATCAAGAATGGGATCTTGACATGAAGTCTAATTCGAGATCACGAGCGTGAAGCACGCGATATGAATTGAGGTTAGCGGCCCATGGGTTTGCTATGAACATCCCTGTAATCTCGATAGCAATATCTTGGCGATCTAATCAATCAACCTCACCCCATCGTGTCGCTCCATTCCTCCGGCCTAAGCTTATCTGGCTGGCAAATTATCTGGAAACCTTTACAAATTATTGAGATACTCTATCAGTCATTATGGCAGTGATGTCCTTCACAGATCTCCCAGGGGAGATTCGCAATAAGATATACAATCATCTACTTATACTTCCTGCGCTTTCAACCCCTCGTCTCCTTGGTGATCCTCCACTATATCCACAGATCCTCTCTGTATGTCGACAGGTACACGCAGAAGCAAAGCAGATCCTCTACGGCTGCAATACCTTCCTGGCGCATCCCAACCTGCTTGGAGAAATGCCTCGCCTTAGATTGTACTACGATACCATCCATTCTCGAAGCTTGATATCCTTGATCCAAAGGTTCCACATTCGCGTACGCCTTGACTGTGATCCGAATTTCTCGGCCGCAAAGGCTGCGGAATCGTTCACAGGTGTGGAGGAGCTGGCCATTGAGGTCTTTCAAGCACAATTTGGAAGCTCAGATTACGAAGTGCTGAAGCTGTTTGAGGGCATAAGAGGTGTGCGGCGAGCTAGAGTTTATGGAAGTGTGACGGCCTTTCCAGAATACGTGGAGTGGTTACAGGATGCGATGAAGACTCCAGAAGGCGAGGAGGTTGAGGTGTTTGATAAGGAGAAGGTGGGAGCTCAGGTGAGACCTTACGATATTTGGATCGTCAGTGAAATGCGGACGTGATGGATTCATGTGGCTAATTATTGTTTGTAGCGTGGCGGCCGATGAAGTCTACTACGCATCAACAGCAAACAATTGTGGAGTGCGCTGACTGCTCGAATGAATATATTTGTCGTTACGGCATGGTGCAGCTGATCACTACTCCAGTGAAGCATGGTCAGAGAATGACTGCACAGCGGAGTATAAACTGGGACTTTCCTGCGATCCGGCGAGCAAAAATGCAGCTGTGAATATATACGTCGCATCGCTTAAGTCTCGCTCGAGGAGGACGTGTCCCTTCACCGTCCTAATTGGGTCGGCAAGGCGATGCAGGAGCCGTGAATTATACTGAACACCAGGCAAATCTGTATCCCAATCAGGTACGAACTTTGGCACGGGTAAATTGTTGAGCTACTTAAGCACACCAAACTCTTCGTCTGTCCCTTCACCAGATTTCTTCGACACACTTCCGGGACCACCTTCGAGATCGCCTTCGAGTCTGCCTTGCAAACCAATTTCGCGTACCATTCCCTTCACAAACAGGTCTAGTTACCTAGTAAGTCTAATTCGTGTGATATATCGTGTTGTCATAGCGCGCTCAATTGATTTTCTATCTATGTAGCTGACTTCTCACAGGACCAATCCATCTTCACGTCCATCATGGACACTCACCAAGATACTTCGGCGCCTCAGGTGCCAGATAATGGCGAGCCATCGTCACGAATTCAACCCCCCAATCTGCTACAACGCCGATCACGTCTAGGGATGCAGCAATTCCGGAACTGTACCGCCTTGCTGCACTTCTGGGAGTTAGATTTGGGTTACCGTATCGGGCTCCGACGAACGCAAACGCTTGTCTTCTGGGCATGCCAGGAGCAATTCGAAGTCGTATATGGGAACTGCTGAATTTTAAACCTATTCTCGGTAATCTCGCATCCATTAGTCAGGAGGATGGCTTTGGAGCTCGCCAGGCATATGACTTGTGTCCAGCTATCCTCCGTGTCAGCAGATAAGTTTGAGACGAAAACTTAGTCTTTCTGTACAAGAACACCGTTTGCGTGGTTTGTTGCCCAGTGGCAGGAGCTAGCTGGGATGAGAGAAGGAATGGTCAACTCACCTCTGACCTGATATTTCGGAGAAGCTTCCTCGTAGCCAGCCCTGCGCGAAGTGTCTTCTATCGCTAAGGTTCGCAAATGGAATGTCATCATCAGCGCGCGCACCTTGGATAGCCTGCCAGCTTGTGGCTTCTTCGAGCTGTGCCGGGCAATCAGTCGCGGTGCACCCAAGCATATCGAAGTTGCCATTGTTCCCAAATTTATCGAATACGGGGTTACCAAGTGGGAGGCCATGGAAGTAGCTCTTAGCCCATTGAGATTGCTGCGGAATGTCGAAACTTTCATGATCCGAGATACATCTCCTTTCGAGATCCCAGACACTATCAATCAAGATGAAGACGTAGTCCAGTTCATTTCAGCCATGGATGACTATCTGGTGCTCGAGGTCAACCTAATACTCTTGGCACAGGGTAATGATCCTGTGGAGAAATGCTTTGAAATGTTCGGCAATCTGGTCCGTTACGCCCAAGCCTTTGAAAAGATTCGTCGATACAAGCAAGACATGGACAGAACCAAGATCGGTGAGCAGTGTAACTTCGATCCAGATATCCTGGTAGTCCCGGAGGTAGAAACGGAGGGGTTGGGATGGTACATTACGAGTTCAACAAATCCTTTTAAGATGGTTTGTCAGCCTCATCCGGTAGAAGCTGGACTCCGTGATGCATGCTCCTGCAGCGATGACGAGGATGTTTCGGGCTTCAAAACTCACCGCGCAGCTGTCGTCGAGTATCTCGAGCCGCAGTTTCAGTGCATTCAGGCGGCTGCCTCTCATATGTTGGAGTTCACTAAGGAGGAGAAGACCAGTGGTGGCCTATCAGATTGCTACGACGCTCTGCACTACGACTTCTCCGAGGGCGGCATTTCAAAAATCGTCACTGCGATGGTCTTACTAGAGAAATACGATACTGCATTTGATCGCGACATGCCGTTACAGATCAAAGCCCACATCCGCCAGCATCGTTCGGGATTCAAGAAGCTCTACGCACCCTATGGAATTGGGGTTGACCTTCTGGATGCCTGAACTCAGCCATGGAGTCTCGCAGCATTGCTAAGTTCGTCACGCATTTCAAGATGGCAGTCGATCGCTTGGAGAACCTCTTCCTTGAGATCCTCCGCACCAGACAAGAATTATTCAAGTGGGACATCCCAAATTCTGCAGATCGTCAGTGTGACATCGATCCACAGGTTCATCGGAATACAGAGCATATCATGTGGGATGTCAACGAACCTAACCTTACGCCCGTTTCATTCAAGGATTACACACCCATTGAAGCAGGAGATTCTGACCATGATTCAGATTCTGATGATGATGACCACCACGACGACTCCGACAGCGCCGAATCAGCAGACGAGACCTGTCCAGATGATACTGATGAGGCTAACAACGGTCAAGACCAGCAAGACGAAGATGCCGTTGAGGACAGTGTTGGTGAGGCAAGCTCTGAGCGGCATGGCTCAGTGGATGATGATGGTGACAGTGATGAAGCGAGCATGATTGACGGCGTCTCCGACAACGGGGAAGATGAGCAAGATCAAGTCCATGACGAGTCAGCGCCCCTACCGATCTATGGCGGTGATGCTTCGGAAACACATGCCGCCGGAGAAGATTCTGATGCTGATGATCTGCAAGTTAGCGGCAATGATGGCGAGTCTCTCTAAAGTCGCCAAGGAGAATCTCAAGACACCGGTCTGGAGAGTACTAGCAACAATGTCCACCCATTCGCAGGCTCTTGTTCCTTTGTCCCTCTTTCCGCTTCGCAACCGGAGCCAAAGAGCGACACAGGTGATGATTTCGGTGTAGCTGCTGACGTCATCTGAGTGGGTTTTCACGACGTGGGAGGGGAATTGGAATATTGAGGAGAGCTTAGCTCTTCATTCGTTTGCCAATTGTGTTATGGTCTATGCTGGCCATCAGTTTGTCAACTGTATTCTGCATGCGTGCATTTACTTGTTTCGGGCTGGACAAAAGGGAAGGAGGCATTTGCTTTGTCTCACGATGCAGAAGACTGTCACTTTTCTTTTCCTGCTATTCTCGGCAGCGCACACCACCTGGTTATTGGGTCACAGTGGTTGGAGGATTTTGTCATAGTGGGTTTGGGACTTCTCCCAAGCTGTGCGACACTGTCATTCAGGGTTAAAGTGCCAGAGTTGTTAGAACCCTCGCAACCTCGCATCGACTTAAACTTCAGAGCTGCTGTGCTGCAGGTATTCTCTTACTAAAAGCAAGGGATTTTTCTTGGAGAACTGCTGAACTAATGCGTTTGTGAATGTCGTCGGTAATCTCTATCCTGATCTTTAACTTCACTGCCGCCGTTGTATAATCTACTGCTGGGCCCTGTTTGGACCCGCTTTGGTGGGGCACATGCTCGCTTAGTTTGTTTACTTTTACTCCATTCGCAACAACGGCGAGTGTCATTAGGGTCTCGCCCTGATGGTAAGACTTCGATGGGATACGATCTTGCATATACCGATAATCAATTGAAGGGTTGCACTGCAGTTCTTGTTGCTTTAAAAGCACAGAGACTTTGAATTGATATTCACTCAAGAAGTTGTCGAGTACTTCTACCCTGGCCAACAAAACTGGGGACATTGCTGGGAATGTGCCGCGCGACAAAGGCGACGCACTAGCGCTCTTGGAGATTGGAATACTTTTATGATACTGTTGCAAAAGCAGCGCCATTGCTTGCGTTCGTCTGGGTCATTATCTGTTTCCTGGTTCAGCGACAAAATTGCCTCAACTGGTCTAGCCGACCCGCCACGCGATGCTGCTTACGTTCGTGCATTTTTCATGTATATATCACGTCGCTGCTTCGCGATCAGGCTTTGCAATTGTATATTTGACACTAAGAGTTCGAGGAAACATCTTCCATTCCTTCGATATCCACGTCAGCGTTCTCGACCAATTTGCAACAAAGAGGGGTGCAAAGCTACACTATCATCTAGAAGACGACTGACCCTCCATCATAATGTCACACGCCAGTAGCGGTATGCTACTCTTCCAGCCGCTTTGTGAAACCCTCTGCTAACATATCAGTCATGAAATCCACCCCAGGAGACTTGTGCGGTCCAGCGCCGGATCACCCAATCACCACAACAACAAAGTCTACTACATCCTCAGAGGCTGCCCAAACCATTAATTCAGCCAGCGACGAGTCTTCTGGGGGTTTTCAGACACAAAATACCGTTCCCACATCGACTACTTTACCCTCATTCCATGTCCTAGCAGTCTCCGATGGGGTAAACAAAGTTACCATCTCTGGAAATGTCGACATCAACACGCTGATCGCTCAGCTACAACAAGCTGCTACGTCTTCATCAACTGGAGAGAAATATAATATGGCTATCACACGACTGATTACAGTTCGTCCGAGGAATGAAGTCGCTTCCTTCGTCAACATTCCACTGGAACTTCGTCATATGATCTTGGAGCTCATTCTCTTCAATCCAATCCTCAGTGATCAAAAATCTGTTGAGTACGGTACTCGTTATGGTCAAGATGCCAAATATTCTCCTTGTCAGTAAGCAACTTAATAAGGAAGGCACTCCGTTCCTATATGCCAAGAACAAGTATTACGTGGCATGTCTCACGAGAGTTATCAGTTACGATATGGCTCCACGAAGTTTCACCATCTTATCACCGGTCACTCGATATGAGTAACAAACGCCGGATAATAAGAACCCTCTTCTTTGCGACATCAAAAGTCTTGGGAAAGTGCGAAGCTGGAAAGTCGTAGTCGGTCTTCGCGATACGTATCCCCAAAATCCAGTCAAGTCTCCATGGAGCTTGTTCGAATTCTGCCAGGCCATCTGTCACACTCCACCCGAGTCTCTTGAGGTCAAACTTATTCCACTAAACATGGATACTGGAATACTCGGTAGCGGCTACCTCAACTTTAAGACTTTTGTCGAACCACTTCGTCTTTTGCGCAATGTCCCCAGTGTCTTCATCAACGACGCCCTGGCATCTGATGTACCTTACATGTATCTGTCCAGGATTCTTATGCCTGATTTGGCATCTCTTCTCAAAGACCAGGTCAACCTGAAATCCGAACTTGTTGGCCTCATGAGCAGCAACGAGCCTGTGGAATATTGTTTCGAGATTCATCGCAAACTTCTCAAATACACGCAGACATTCGAGAGATACGAACCATATTGAGCTGGGATGGTACTGGAAAGAAAGCCTGCGACAGCCTATGGCTCGAAGCCTGAATACGGATCCCCTGTGCCTTGCTGTGGAAGAGATCAACTTCGTAATCCTTTTAAAGACAGTTTCACGCACCCAGTCGAGGAGGCATTTATGCGTGCAAAATAAGCAAGCGACATTGAAGACATAGAGGGTTTCAAGGAAGAACGTAAATTCATCGTGGAATACCTTAAACCACAGTTTCAGCGACTTCTTACAGCCGAGTCAGATCGTGGAGTTCATCAAATACGAAAAGCGACCAGACCGGCTTCTGGCTTCCGATGCTGATTTGTACCGCCATGCAGAGGACCACGTCCAAGCTATGGCAGAAGCGATGATTCTCATCGACAATCTTGGTGCTGCGATGAAGAGAGATGTGCCACGCGACATTGTTATCGAGATCCGTACTTAGAGAAGCTTCTACGAGATAATCTACTCTGACACGCACGGTGGCACTGCGCTTGCAAATATCCAGGCAGCTTTTGATGTGAACAACATTGTCTGGTTTGTGAACACATTCAAATGGGCTGTGGAGTGTTTCGAAGAATACTGGTTCTCTATGCGCTAGGCAAGAATGAAGCTATTCGAGTTCGATACGCTCAATCAGCTTGGTTGCGATATCGACACTGAAGTTGGACTATATACGGATCCGGTCGACTGGACTGTGGATGAGCCAAATATCGGCGCTGAATTTGGGGTCCATGTCGATGCGGAGGACATTGAGCTGAGTGACTCCGATGAAGACGATGGATATTCCGGCTCCGGCCCAGACCATAATTCTGATTGGAGGATGGTGCCGAAAATGTGGTGGCAGACGAGTAAGACAGCATTTTAGAGCTTTGGGAGCCAAAAAGATCATCGCAGTCTCCGGTCCACCCCGTCTGAGGACACGGATAGAGTCTGATGGAGTCATTAGCGAGGCTACTTCCTTCATCAGGGTCTTTCTGCACTGAAGGAGAAATACCATTGTGGTCGTCTACATGAGGCCCACGACAGAGGGACTCAATTAGCTAGCCCAAGAAGTTTATTTTTGCTAGGATGGTCAGCAACGGGGTGCTTAATGATATCAATCTAACAGAATGGAGGAAGGAAAAGACCTTTTGTCGCAATTCTTAGGAATGAACAGTTTTGCTCTTTGAGCATGCCCAACCAGTTGAATGAATCATTTGACCTTCTCCAAAGTGTACCTTACTAACATCCATACCCTGCTTGAAATCACATCTCCCTTCCCAGAAATCAAAACCCAGCTTCCAACCTTGAAATTTTGTCCCTCGGTCCCATACAGAAAGTCCGCATCAATTTGGGTCTTCCCTTTACCTAGTGAGATTGCATCCCCTTCCACTCACCATGGCTCAAAATTCCTAGCTCCAGCGGTGTTAGATCCTGATCCCTCAACACCTGGATATCAAGAGCCGTGCATAACCACCCCCTCGTCGAAATCGGCAATCTCTCATTCAGTTTCGACAGCTGTGACACCCGGTCGTCTAATATTGCCGCCTCTGAGCCAAGAAGCCGTGGCCATTCGGTTTCAGACTCATTTTTCAGATCAAATATTGCATGAAGCCTATCCTCACTTGATGAATTGGATGTGATGGTATCTGTGACCGAATTCATGTCTGCAAATTTGACCTTGTCGCCACCGTCAGGAGACGTGTATTGGATATGGAGGACAGAATCCGGGATAGTTCTGCACGCGAACTGTCTGATGTGTTGAGGCAGGTCAGGTTTCCAGTTACTGATAGCCCCCGCACCTTCTAACGGGTTATGTTCCTCGTCTTTGAACCTCGAAGAGTCCAGGATCATCGTCGGCAGAGCTGACGGGAATGCTTTGTATCGGGACGTATACAGTCAAAAATTGAGCATCAGTGCTACCTATGACTTGAAGTTTCTTGTATGATCGTACCCGTGCTAGGGTCGGTGCGATATCTGTGCGAGATCAGGCGAAGAGTGGCGTTGATTGATGTGCAGGGGCTAACGATACATCGTATTGTGATGCTGACTGGTCTGAACTCGCCCATGTGTTTCCTAAATTATTGCCGTAAAGCGTTCCAGAAACTTTGAGCTCACAAGCACCTGCCTCGAGGAGCGAGATAAGGGGAAGTGGGCTAAGCTGCTTCAGCGAGACATGCTTGGTGACCTCGTAGTCGTGTCAAAACGAAGGTGCGAGATTGACACCGCCAAAGCTCCTAGAGTCTTAGTTTAGATTCGACTCATTTGAGATTTTATCGATCCCGAACTAATGGTCAAGTGGAGCAGAGAGCTAGGAATTTAGGGGAGTGATGCCGATCTCAGCAATATTACCTCGAAAAATTCTCAAAAAGGCAATCGAGGATGCTGCGGCCGGTTCTACGAACTGACCTCGGATAAAGAACTTCTGCTGCCATGTCACATGCCCCTGAATACCCGGCGTCTGGTACCTCTTTGGATCTGGAACTACTCATGAGGTAAGGTGGTCGGTAGTTCTGCTTCCTTGAACATTGCTGAGCTTCGATACAGAACATCATATTTAAAGCATTCAAATTGATTTCACGGTAAAGCTAAATCTTCCACCGGGCCTTAAAAATTGCTATATTGATTTTCGGGGAATTTTGGTGGTTACCCCTCAAGTAGCTCGCTTAATTACAGCACAACACAAACAAACAAAAAACAAACCAAGCGGCCGAGCAAGCAAATTTAGAAGAGCGGAAACTCCGTCGTATCCGAAAGACATATTTCGAACACCTCTTTCTGGTGAGCTCGACAAAAATCGGTCAAAAATGCAAAAGAAAATCCCGAAGGAGAAAGAACAGCCCTGCTGGTTTAGGTGGTTTACTTTTTTCGCAGTCGATTTTGGTTATTGCCCTCTGTCACCTTCGATCCACGCTATGATCCTTACGATCTCCTCTACCATGAACACAGTTTGCCCTGACCGCTCGACCATAGAGAGTTGCCTGCAGCTGTTCATGTCTCGGAGTTTCTTATTTGGCTTGATGAAGCCGACAGCGATCGGTTGAGAAGTCTGGGTGGGCTGTGGAAGCGAGGTGCTTCAATTAACATCTCGAATGGACAGCAGACTTGTGTGATTTGGATTTGATGCATAGTGTGGAAATTTTCTTGACGGTTTCTCGATTTGTCACACAGCGCTGGTAGAGCTTGAGGGCGGGCGACTGAGGTGAGCCACCAGCACCCCGCGGAAGATTCCAAGATAACGAGGATTATCTTAATAAAGCACTCGAGAACTCTGACAACATCAGTTCACCTGGAATTCACCGAGGCTTGTACGGAGAGCGTTTGTATACCGAACAATATTTCTCAATCTCACTCCACGACCCGGATGTCACCGCAGAAGCTTGATCACGCGTTACCAGCCATTGCCCTGGGTTTTAATATGCGGGTATTGATTGTTACCCTTCGACGAGTTTCCAATTTCACCTCGATGGAAAAATTCACCCGAAGATAAAGATCTTGTGAGTCGGAATGAGGCTCGCCGGTATGAAAACATCTCTCTCCCTTTCTCGGTTGTCGAAAGCGAGGACAAAATCTACCAGGGTCCTGCATGAGATGAGTACCACACAAACTTGCTTCAAAACGGCCTAGTGAGGGGATACCAATCAACTTCAACGAGTTCATTGGTTGGTTGAACTCTGTAAACCAGGACACCAAAAAGAGGCGTCGGGTCCAGCCACACGGGACAGCAATTGCGCCAATCAGCCCTTCCCGCCCAGAGTTTCAGCCCCAAAAATAGGCTGACAGCCGAACGAAGGATTGTCCACGAGCTTTGGGGGCTGTTCCGTAGCGCGACGGGCATTACCCAAGATTATTATGGCTTTCTTCTCCCCTTTCTTTTGCTCTTCTTTTGATTTTGCGTGTTGACAATAAATTTGATTGCTATCTAATGTTTATTCAACGGTAGCCAGAGGAAGAAGGAGCTGCATTATGTCCTACCCCGCGACTGAGGGCTTGCAGCATATCGCACACGATCAACATTCAGGTCTATATCAGGATGACCGCGCCGCGTACTTGAAGAACGGGGTGCAGGCGCATGATAAGCAAGTGCTTGCATATTCACAAGCACCTGAATATTACGAACCGATGAATGGACAATTGCCACAGAAAAGAATATGTGGAGTAAGCAAAAAGACATTTCTCATCGTACTTGCGATTGTCTTTTTTGTTGTTGTAGCTGCTGCGGTGGGAGGAGGCGTCGGAGGTGCTTTGGCGTCAAAGGACATTAACAAATCTGCGGAGTAGGTTCAACTCAATTCAAACATTCACTCTCATAAACAAATCATTTTCATGTCTCGAACTTTTGCTGACTTCATTTTCAAGTTCGTCTGTTGCTCAGACTTCGGGTACCCCACTACCAGCCTCATCAACGTCCTCTGTCTCGGCGCAATCCACCTCATCTCCAGTTTCATCGGCGTCAAGTTCTTCCGCATCGTCTACATCTATCTCTTCCACAACCACGTCTTCGACGACTTCGACGACTTCATCGACGTCGTCAGTCAGCACACCCACCACAACAGCTGCCGCCCTCACAGTCCTCGGTTGTCCTTCCTCAAACGGCACGACATACAACCCTACAGGAAGTACTTCCAGCTTCCTCAAATACTGCCAGCAAGATCTACAATCTAGCGGTAGTACTACAGTAGACATCAAATCGGAGATCCAAGCAACATTTGACGACTGCATTGATTCCTGTGCGGAATATACAGACAACTGGATCGCCGGTGGCAGAGCAGGAGTCGGACCTTGTGCTGGTGCTACGATGAATGCTCTTATTCCCGGATGGCTATACAATAATTTGCGGTGCTTTCTGAAAGCTGAAAATGGAGGAGGACCGTTGGTCTTTTCAAGTCAGGTACTGGAAAATGTTATGGCAAGCGCGATTTTGGTCACCTGAATGTATTTTTTTCCCCGCGTATCTGGCGATTTGTTATATACCCGATTGCAACTGTATCATGAGCGATGACAAAAGGGATTGTATTTTTAGCACGGCAATGGCGAATTTTTCAAATCGTTGCTACTCTTCTGCGCGTGAGCATTCTACCTTTGCATTCGCTTCTTTCAATAAATGTTGCCATCTTCTCGTTTCATCGAGATTGTTTGGGGCTCTGGTAGACAGAGAAAAATCTATTGGGGAGCACTACTTCGTGCCTTACTTACTGCATTTACCAGGTGGACAGATGGGCACTCCTAAGCGACTGGGTCCAGTCAAGATCAACAAATCCATGACCCAGCATGCTACTTCCTTACGGACTCGTAATCCGTGAGTTGCAATCAACAAGCTTTCGTTTGCTACAGTACTAAAAGCTGGTCTCCCTTTGCATCGGGTTCCAGAGTTCTTTTCTGTTTGCTCGGCAAGTCGCATGGTCATGACTTGGCAGAAGCTCAGCTCTGAGGCCCGGGATGTCCTGTACCTCGTCATTTTTCTACCAGCTACTCTTCAATTTCTATATTACTATTGAGGCTGAAATCTCGATTAGTTGCATTAGCAAGCAAATGTGGTTCCTGTAGTTGTGTACGTGGATATCAGGTGATTAGAGTTTCCGGCCAGCTTCAAGTCTTCCCCCACATGATTGGAGCTGAAGATACCAAGAGCACTGCGGCACTACCGCAATTTCTCGGAGCTTTGATATTTTCAAACGAGCACCTTGCAAACGGACCCAGTCAGATAGCAACCGCCTTTGTTGGAAGGGCGTCTTTCGATTCTGTAGGACCAATAGAATTTACAATCCTTACTTACTATACAAGCGAAGGTAATAAGTCTGGCTTATTTTTTCCTAAATCAAGTTGTCTGTTTTCTATTTCTATCGAGCTTACCTAAGAAGCGTAATACACTTGCCGCTCAGGGGTCCTTGCGTCCCAAGTAGTTGGGTCCATCTCCCTGCTAAGCGAGGCAGCCAATCTCGATAAGACTAGGACCAGGTCCAACAAACTGAGCTTATTCTGATACCAGCTTTCCGATTCATCTTTCCACAACGTGCCTTCCTCCTCGTTCGACCCTTCGAGCTTTCGTAAGGCGCGACGTGCTTTCCGCCAAAACCATCCTTCCTCAACCACTCTGAGCCCTCCCATATTGCCTGTTTACAACTTATTGAGGCATCTTAAGGTAGCGAGAATGTCTTACCACTGTGGCCCATGCGATCGTTGTTCAACGGATATCAGGGATATCAGATGCACATGAACAACAGTGCCGCTCATCGAGTATCTCGACTGCTCTTTCTGTGATCGAGACTTCCCTACTGAGCATTGCCTTCATCAGCACTCCTCCAATGCAGCTGGACATGCGTACTGCATCCCGTGTAGGCGCATGGATAAGAACAATGTCACCACTCGCCCCATGCTGGCGATGCCCGGCTACGACAACGTCCAAACCGTTGCAACTGAACGATCGTGGAACGGCCAAGCCTATGCGTGCTATCTTTGCACTCGACAATTTGCAACACTTCGGTCACTCAACTCGCACATCAGTAGTCCTGTCCATGAGCAAAACATATACCGCTGTCCCGGCAGAGGTTGTGGTAGAGACTACAAGCTGTTGAGCGGTTTGATCCAACATGTCGAGAGCGAGAGCTGTGGAGTTATGCGCTTTGTTCAGGTACAGCAACAGGCTAGGAATGGCATCGATATTATGGTAGGCCGGATGACCGGTCAATTGATTGAGGACTTTTGGACTGGCGAGGGATTCAGGTGGCGTTTGCTGGACTGTTTATGTGTGTTAGAACAGACAACGATGGGTGCTGTTGCATTTAGCGCCTCGTCGATGTCTCAGGATTCGTGTACCAAGTATTTGATCCTCGTGGAGGTTTCTTGTATTCGCAGGCTGGAATTGTAACGTTGTTCTTCCCATCATGGTCAGAGGACCAGTTTTAGGGTACAGTCGTTTGCTGTCTAATCAGCCAGATATCCAATCGCCTTCTTGAATTCCTTTCGCCAAGCAGCACTTCCTGTAATTCGCTCTCTTAGCTTCATCTTTGAACGCCCAGAAGCACGGGTGTTGTGATTGTGCTGGTCCGGCCATTCACATAATCATTCCGGAGTCTTCTTTTGATCACGTGGTATATTGAAGTGTCCAGAGTACTTGCGGTCATCAACTGGCCGCACGGAAAATTCGCATCCGAAAAGCCACGCTGATATGCAACAATTCGCAAATACAGTTGAACCGAGATACTGTATCAAAACAGATAAAGGAAAGATGTGAGATAAGAAGCTCCGAAAGCCAGCTTGAAAGACGAAAGCTCTCTTTGACAAATACCTCTCGCTTAGAAGTTTGGTGAAAGGGGCGATCTCACTAGTGCTCGGCATTTACTCCATCCCCGCAAAAGACTAGGAAAACGGAGCAAAAATTGGGCTCGAATTATTGGGCGGTCAAACGTCCTGTTGTGTAGTTCTAGGATCCGTTGATTCTGGCGTGCTTATACCCGATAGCATAATATAAGTAGCAATACCACCTCAAATGTTGAGCGTGGCTCGAAAAGAAATTCGATATTTTCATATTCGGAAATAAGCGAGCTCATTTTAAGGCGTTCAAAGACCGCAATTATGTCGTCCAATCCCACACCAATCTTGTTTGACTATCGTAAGAGTCTCCTAACAAAGGATTTTGTAGCCTCGGCCACTAATCATCAACAGCCGCCTCACCCTACAGCCAGAAAGTCTATCTCTTCTGCGCCGCCGCAGGAATTACAATCAGAAGCTGCGAGCAAGCATCCGTACTTCCTCGTCCCACTTTGGAAAAGCTCGGCATCACTTACAGACGCATCCCTATCCTCGCCATTGGTAAAGACATCTTCGTCGACAGCAGTCTTATCATCGATGTCCTGCATGGGGCTCACGGTGGCCTTCCGGCGGATCCCTCGGCAAAGGCTTTTGAAGTCTTCTCAAACTCTCTGTTCCAGGTTGCGTTGAGGATTGCTCCGCCGGCTCTTTTGGATCCGTCTTTTGTGAAGGACAGGAAGGACATTTTGCGTAAGTCTGCCAGCCACAAACTTTCAGACTGGAGTGTTTATTCCGATAGCCATCCTGGGAGCCAAAGACTATGCTTCGTTTCGGCCAAGTGCTCTCGCTGATTTGAGGGCCTCGCTTGACGTTATCGAAAGAGAATTCCTTGGACGCGTGACGACTTTTTTCAATGGAGAGGAGATCTCGTTGGGCGATGTTCAGGTGGCTTGGGTTCTTCGGTGGATTCTGGATGCTTTTGGAGTCAGTGATGAGCCTGGGTTTAGAAAGGAAGACTTTCCAAATGTATATGTCTGGTTCGTTCATGTTGAACTTGGATGTCCCGATGATAAGATGTCCTGACCGCTAACAATTCACAGGCTGGGTAAATTGCCAAGTAAGCAAGCTGAGAAGATTTCTGATGATCAGGCTGTGAAAGAGATCACGGGCGGAGATTATGCTGTGAAGGAGAGCACCCAGCTTGCCACGATCCACTCAGGATTTCCGTTGGAGAAAATGTTTCTGTTGAAACAACTGAGTAAGGAATCGCCGGGCCCGTGCCGAAAAGAAGGAGCTAACGAACATGCAGTTCAGACTCGTCGCATCCCCAGTATGGCAAGCTGGTTAGTCTACGAGTTGATACTGTCACTGTTGAACTCAAGAATACCTTGGGGATCCATTTTCCACGCAGGGGCGTTATTGTGAAAACGGCAAAGGGATAATGTACGAGTATTACAATAGGAAGCAAATGATGTGAGGGTTATCCATATTGATGATAAGCAGCCTAACACCTCGATTTGTGCCATTCAAAGATATTTCGAAATTTGGCTTAACAATGGATCCTTCTGAAGAATTAACAAAACGAAAATCAAGCAATTAGATTCCAGGTGACTGAAACAGGTACAACTACTATCAATCATTGCCGTAACGTCCAGCCTCCAGAGTGAAGTCTTCCTCATCAACAAATCTACCTATTTTGTGCATCAGTATCTTTCTTAGAGGGAACTTGGATTCCTTTACCGTTACAATGGTAAGAATCAATGAGAGCCATTATAGTCTGTCCGTCTCTGTGCCTGAACCTGGTCCCAGTCTTCCGCCAGATCTTGGGTGTTCGATGCCGAATAACTAGGTGTAGGGTTGTCACTACTGAAGTTGGAATTTGCATTGGCGAAAGCAACATCATACATGTACGGGTGACCAGCATTGAACCCATGATTGCCGTTATTGTTGTTGAAGGAATTCACTGGATATGGCATGTTGGGGTGTAATCCAAGCTGAAAAGCTGGGATTCCTGGTTGCAAATTCGACGCTACATTCATAGGACCACCAAAAGTCTGCGAGGGCATGTGCATGGTATTGTTGTGGATGTATTGGGTTGGCAAAGCGGCATGATGAGTTGCAACCGCCATATTAGGATTTGCAGGTGGTGAGCCTTGGACATCTGTAAAGCCATGACTTCTCCCAAATGAGGAACGGGAAGGCGTCGAGCTCCAACGATTGGTCCGTCGAGGATCTGAAATGTTGTCATAAGACCCGCTAAGAAGAGAAGTTGGTTGCAGAGCACTTCTGGACGAACTGGTACTTGTGGATGAGGGGAGTCCTTCAAGCCCTATGAAGACAGAGAATGCCTTTTCGACGAGATTTTCTACTCTGGAACGCATCTCGTTCTCGAGCCCTGGCTCGAAACGTATGTTCTGCTGGTTGACCTGATGAGTCAACATTCTATTGAAAGTGTCGCAGAAGCGGATCTGTTGTGGCAAACGAACAGCTCGCCGGTTGGAAGAACTTCCATCGTACCCTATGCGTATCATTAAGTGTCCATAGAGAGTTTTACCCAGGTGACTTGTGCTTACATGGACTTGCTGGGCGTACAATTCCTGGGAACAGAATTGCCCAGATCTCCCAATACTTCTCGACACTAGAGGTAAGCTGGTTCTTCTTTGGGTTCTTCTTTTTATCCAGATCTGCGCATTGAGCCTCACTGATTCCCTCTTTCCCACTAGAGTCTCTGCGCTCGCATGGCTGTGGTAGCTGACGGTGGCATTCAAGTGCTCGCACACCAGTAGCTCGGTCAGATCCGGGGAAAGGAAATATCTCGTAGCAACGATCACACTGGACCGGGTAGTGCTTCCTTTTGATGTGTTCCCTATCACTGTCAGGATTTGATAATAAGAGACGATGCAGCTTGTAACAGACTTAAGACGCTGAATGTTCTTGAATCCCGGACCTTCACAAGTACGGTAATTGTTATTGGAGTTGTTGGCGCTGTCATGCTGGATACAGTACTTTCCTGGCTCTCGTTTATGGAACGGACAGGCGAGTCGACGAACTGGCTGCACATTGCCATTTCCTGCGTGGTCTCCATTGTCTTTAGAGTCTTGATTGTCGTCTTCATCTTCATCCTCGTCATCTTCATCTCCGTCCGCCTCTCTGGACTGGCGAGAAGCTCCAGATGTTCGCTGCCGCTTCCTAGAGCTGGGTGGTAATCCGTTTGATTGTGCAGTCGAAGATGGGGTTTGATCAGTTCCCAACCCATCCAAGCCATCAGTCCCAGGAGAGCATTTGGTAAGCTCTTGGCACCACGGACCAACTTTCTGCTTCACATTTGCATTCAGTTCCAAGTGATATGCTCTGTGCATCAAAGGAATTAGAAACGCTGCTAACTCGAGATCATCGCCAACAGCCTCGAGAATAATGGCTTCGACCCTGCTATCTTGACCACTCCATGAATCATCCTCATCAGAGGCGTTGTCGTCGTCCTCATCCTCATCACTTCCGCTCTCGTTGAAATCGCTATTGTCTTGCATAACATCGACACCCACTTCCGTACTCGGTGGAGACAGAGCTGTGTCATTGATCAGGCGAGAGCGCGGTCTTATATTATCTGCCTGCAGACTCGTTCCTCCGGGTGTCAGTCCTCGAATGCTCCTGAATCTCTGCAATTAGCTCCGAGAATTTCACATATATGGTGCAACATACAATTCGGGTGACTGAGAACAGGTTTTACGTCTTCTCGCCTCAAAACAGCTATTCAAACGGTAGGCAGGATACGTGATCGGCGACCTTGAAAAGCTAACACTGGCAATAGTCAGTCTCTCCATGTTTGGATGCTGGTTGAGAATAAGTCGCTCCCACTTACTCGCATTCGGAGCCTGGGTTTCGAATGCTCTCGGTGTCGCTTTTGTCCAGACAATTGCACTGAGAGCTCGAGCCGCCGCAAACACCCGAGCCTTCACATATCACAATAGAAGACGATGTCGAGCGAGTGTTCAGGGTCAATGGAGGTGTATCGGGATATGTAGTCGCCTCTTCCTGGACGATGTTGAAATCGCTTCGATACTGCTGGTTGTACTGGCCACAGAACGGCTGCAAAGCAGTCTTCGTACTCTTACCAGTATGGCCATTGCAAGAACGTGGCGAAAAAGCGCTCTCCATGCTGTCAGAGTACTGCGTATATTCTCTCCTCTAGAGGTTCACCGAGTATACTACGACTCCATCCTCCTTCTCAAGGGCAAATATTTGCGGCTATCGTTCATCTTTTACTCCGGTGAACCCAACAGGCTGAAGGAATCTGTACTCAGCAATTCGACAATTTGCAACACGTATGGCGCTTTCTTGCGACGTGTCGCAGTTGCGTCCACGAGCTCGCGCATTTGCGCGCTCATCATGCATGATGACTTGCCATTCGTCAACTATTTCATGGCTGCATATTATTGCTTTTGTGGCGCCTCGCTAAGATTCATTTGCTTCTACCCAACCACATCCGAGACAATTCCCAGATGATACGATCGAGTCCTCAACGCAGATGCGTGGTATCGCAACGGATGCTTGATGACTTCCCTGGCCAGGAAATTCAAACATAGCCTGCCGAGCATGCGGAAAGTTCTCGTCTCGAGATGACGCATGACGACCGAACGACAATCATTTGAGTTCGTGGAGTATGACTCTGATCATCATTTCAGTTACACCAGGGTATGAAGATTACTTCATCTCAGATCGAAGAAAAGGCCGAGACACAGTAAGAACTCGTAAGGCGATGTCAGACGCACTTGGGGGAGCACCTCGAACTCCCCCAACAGCTGGCGCATTTGCGTCCAAACAAAAGGTGGGCATTGATTATCAAGCACAAGACGAATCTGTATTCAAGAACCATTTGCTGGGGAATTGCATACTAGTTGCGGAAACTCGCTTGAGTAGCTTGACAGTGTTCGAATGTTGGCGCACTTGCGCTCGCTCGAGAAATTGTTCTCGTTGATAACTGAAGAGGCTGGGCTATTCAACACTGAAATACGTTATCAGAAGGAGCCGCGACTGAATATTACCTGGGAAATCCCGAATTATACTTGCTAGCATCCTATTCACGGCGCAAGTGCGCTCAGAAGCAACTGCTACCAATATTCAGACTTATCCATGAGAGCCATCACTTTGCAATATGGCATCTACGCAAATGCGTAGAAGCTCTTGCAGCTACTTACTCAGTAAAACCTACTATAAAGTCTGATGATGAGCCATCTTGGTTCACCGTTATTATCAAACTTCTCTACCGTGCCCAAGAAACACGTACCGATCAGTCCACGCCCGTACACACGCCCATTCACCAAAGATCACCAGATTCAGTATGCAGCCAGCCGGAACCAAAACAACTTTCGCTCTCGGGCACATCAAAAGGTTTGACGCCAAAATTGCGCACGAGGATAGCTTGATGGCAGAGATGACGTGCGTTTTATCCAAGTCGGAATCGGAACCCGAGCCAGAACCTCAGCCTATCGATCCTGGTAAGACAATCGTCTTATATCCATCGTGTTACTTTTCCGACTTCCGATAGACTACGGCCGCTGAGGTGCATGGAGCACGAAGCCGATCGGAGACATGGGGGGAGAGCCGGACTCACGTGTCCGTCACTTGAAGGTTGTGCCTTGCAGGTTGGCAAAAGGTGACTCAAAAAAGGTGACCATACTATCAGCAAGTCTTGCTTCTGATATTGATCATTACCTTCGCTGACAAGTAAGCAGGATTATCGGGCTGGGTGTGGGTTTGGACACGTCAGGGAGTCACATGACTTTAGGATAGCCTTGGGTCGACACATCCACATAGAGAAGCCTTAGACTGGATTCGATGTCGAAAATGTAGACCTGTGATCTTTCAGGAGATGAGTGTCAAGGGCGCTGTCGAAATGTCGATATGGGAAGCTTTTCGGGGTGATTGACTATTCGAGGTGTTCCTCCATACAGGACGGCCAAATGAAAAGTAATGCGACCAGAGACAGATCTGAGATCATTAATTAGACAATTTGATATCTTTCCGACTTCAATTCATCTCCATGGCTTGAAAATAGCGTTATTGTTGGGACAAACCACCCTTAAAACTCCCAAACTTTCACAGTCTCCATGTCGTCAAGTGGCTCCTTTAATTTTCTCGCTTGAAGATTTCCAAAATCCCCACACTCCCACTCGCCATCGCAACATCCAGACTACTCCTCTGCTCACCATCTTCCAGCATAGGATCCAAACCTCTTTCCATCAAATACCTAAAGATCCGTACATCTGCACCCTCCTTGCCATCCTTCTTGACCGCACTCTTGTGTTTCGCAAGAGCATGCAATATTCCCCTACCCTTATTATCTCTGACTGTTAGATCGGCACCCTTGGCTTCGAACATTTGCAGATGTTTCATACAGAAGCCAGAACTCGAGATGAGTTCGAAAATCGGCGTTTCTCCTGCATGGTTGGGGGTGTTGATCGAGATGCCAAGGGTGAGGAACTTGTTGAAGAGTGGGCCGGTAAGTGGACTTGGGTCAGAGTAGGCGGATGGCGCGGTGAATTGTCTTGCTAGGTGGTGAAGTGTAACGTTCCCGTCTGGGTCTGGTTCCAAGGGATCTGCACCATTGGCGAGGAGCGATTCGATGGCCCAGAGCTGACGATTGCGTAGTGCATGGTGGAGGGGCGTTTCTCCTTTGCTGTCCTTCTGAGCGACGAGAGAGCTAGCTTGAGGATGGGCGAGGAAGTGTTTGAGATCGGTGGGATGACTTGCACGCAAATTATTATATCTTGAAGCACTCTTCAGGAGGTGGTGGAATACATTTCTCCCTTTGTTGTCGATGGCTGAAATATCTGCCCCTTCAGCGAGGAGGAGTTGCGCAGAACTTGGTTGAGCGACAAGCCACTCCAAGTCGTGATTACGCCAGTAATCTCCTGCAGTGGAGCATGCTGCCAGTAGGTAAGTCATTCCTTTGGGATTCCGAGCTTCGAGATTCAGATATGGGATTGCTAGTAATGGCTCTATGATCCCTTCATTCTCGAAGAGATGGTGAAGAATTGAGTTTCCCTCGTCGTTGAAAGTCAGGAATGGATTTGCTCCACCTCCCGTAGCTCTCGAATGATTGGTATCATGGTATCCTTTGATTTTGAACTATTGAAGGTGCTGCTTCCAGCATAATGGATAGGATATGACATCTCTGCAGTTGTTTTGGAGTTGAGAAATCTCCTCTGGTGCCGGGAAAAGCTGACCTAGAGAGGATTCATCAATATCATGCTAAGGTCCCAAAGCTTTAGGCACCCAACTAAATGTAAATAAAACAATCTAAGTACTCATCTCGCAAGGCAACTCACATTTTCGTCTTCAGAACCGACGTCTTCCTCCTCTTCCTCGGGTGCTGGCCTGGCATTGAAGTCAGAACCCAGCTCTCTCAATAGCTTGATAGTCTCAAGATCAAGAGCGGCAATGGCATCGAAGACAAATGGTTTCTTTCCAGCAGAGACATTTGCACCAGCCTTGAGCAGCTTCTGAATGACTGATGATTGGGATCCAGCTAGATTGAGGCAGGTCATACCTTCGCTGTCAAGTATGTTGGGATCCGCACCATGCTGAAAAAGGATATCCACCGCGGTATCTTTCCAAATGCCGCTTACGGAGAGGTGAAGCGGAGTTCTACCATTGGTGTCTTGAAGATTGGGATTTGCTCCCTGGTCGAGAAGGTACTTCATGGCTTGAGACTGCCACCAACGTACTGTGGGGGCCAAGATATGAAGAGCTGTTCGTCCATCTTTACTTTCCTGGCTGTTGATGTCGTTCAAAGGCAATGCTTGAAGAACGTGCAAGTTGGGAAAGACTCTCTCGCATACGATATGTAATAAGTATCTATTCAGAATGTCAGTAAAGTCTCTAGAAACATACTTGGGCTCAGTAGAATGGACACAGCCATTGAGGGACCTGCCATCACAGGAGTATACTGACCTCAACCTTCCCGGAAGATCAATATTGGTCTTCTCCGTCTCCACTATCCATTCAGCTGTCACTACAGCTGCCTCTGATCGGAACTTGCTCAGTAATGATGCATAACCCCACTTCACAAGCATGGTCATACACGACTCCCCATTCCAATGGGGCATCAGCACATCTGCCCCGAGACGCGCGAATTCTCGTATACCACGTTCGTTTTCAGTTCGAAGCAGAGTGCGGAAGGTTTCGAGTTGGGCTTCCCAGGTTCAATAACTCCGCTAAGAAGCTTCACAGACTCTTGGCATCTGAGAACAACGAACTGCTCAGCAAAAGTCTTCCAGGGAGTATTGTATATGAACGGCTCATCGTCCTCCTCGTCCAAGTCGTCAGATTCTGTGATTGTAATCGCTTTCTCTAAGCACTTCTCTTTCTTCGGGCTCGTTTCCACCAGAACCAGCAGCTCGTCCACCACAACCTCACAATCAGCATCTATCGCAGCTGTAAGTGGGTTGTTATAATTCGGGTTGCGTCTGAAATATGAAGCATGCATGAAAGATATATCAGCTCCATTTTGAATGAGCAGCTTCATGATCTCCCGTATTCCAACTGTCTGGTGTTCTGATGTAATGTCCGATCCCAGTTTATATGTTGAACCCGACCGTCGAGACGAGTCGTCCAGAGTTACATGAGTAGCACTGATGTATGGCTTTGGATCATATGGGTTTGCACCCTCTTGCCACCGAGCATTCTCCTCTCGAAACTGAACACACATGTCTAGCATAGATAGTCCTTTACCATCTCTGATATTAGGATTAGCTTTGCCCATCTCCAGCAAGATTGCAACACTCTCCAGACGGCCTGACCGGACAGCATAATGAAGAGCAGTTCTTCCGTCCCGATCTGGCAGATCAATCATTGGAGAGCGGCTAGGCTCCACGACTTCAACCTGAGACTTCGCGAGCACGTTATACAATTCGACCATCATGCCAACAATATTGCTCTCTCTATGTCGCGAGGCAATATGCAAGACGGATTGGCCATCCACGGTCAGAGCCATCGGGTCCGCGCCATGATCCAGTAGCTCTCTGACCGGGGTATCGCTCAGTGCTGCCGCAAAATGAATTGGTTGTACCCCTTTATAATCGGAAGCGTTGACATCAGCGTTGCACTTCGGACCAAGAAGGAACTCGAACGGGTCTGTTTTGTACGAATTTGGCCTCCTACACGATCGACGCATGCCAGCTGCAATATGGAAAGGAGTCTGGCCACAGTTGTTCAGTGATGTCGGCGAAACATCCAGCTCCAGAAGTGTTGTGAGAAGTTCTAACTGTGCTTTTTCGTGGTACGAAGGTTGCTGTCGAGTAACTTGGTGGAATAATGTATTTCCCGCGAAGTCTCTCGAGCTGGGGTCTGCACCCAGATCAATAAGGGTACGCAATAAATCCACACAATTGTCCTTCTCGCAGCAATAATGGAGAACTGTCCTCCCATCGAAATCGCGTGCGTCAATTCTGGCGGCAGCAGCGATCATTTGATATCAGCATGGCTGCTGTTGTTCAAAACTGCTCTTAGAAGAACAGTCAGTCCGTCTGACGTTCTCGCCTCTAGATCCGCGTTTGCTGCAAGCAGTGAGTCGAGCAAATCACCCTGGCGCTCCCAGGATCTCATGACATGCAGGGCGGTCTCCCCCTTCTTATTCCGACAATTGGGGTCTGCCCCATTGGCTAACAGCGCTTTGACCTGAACCAATGAAGGGGAATGATTCTCAAGCGCAATTTGCAAAGCTGACACTCCTTGATCATCTTGAACGTTGCAGTCTGCGCCGTGTTTGATCAGGGCTAGCATTGTTTTGTCGTTGTAGTAATTGATGGAACAGAGAAGCGGGGTACGTCCATCCTTAGCTCTTCGAGCATTCACATCAGCGCCCTTCGCCACGAGGAGATCAATGGTACTCTCCAGTTCGTTGGTGGCTAGGTGTAAGACAGTAGTTCCTGTATCAGTTTTAGCGGATATGGAGATATCAGCACCATTCTCCAGAAGAAACCCGACAATTTCCGTGGGACAGAAATGGCCACTGTCAGAGTAGGTCGGGCTACCGTTGATTGCATGATGTAGAGCGGTAAGACCACATCCACTATATTCGTTGATCTGACAGCCGGCCGCCAAGAGGAGTCGAATGGCCTTGATAGTGTCTGTGATTGAATTTTTCAATCTTCCTCGACAACTTTGAGCAAATGCGTGTAGCGGTGTGTAGTCGTAATGTTTATCGACATCAATGTAGCACATGCCATGGTCTCCAAATACGTTGCTGATTTGATACTAACATCTGCTCCAAGCTCAATAAGCTTTTTCAACGAAACGATGTCATGAGAATGAGCTGCCGCATGCATGGGGGTATTGCCTCTGAATCTGCCGTTCATGTCGACTTCTGAAGCACTAAGTATGACGAGGACATTCTCCGTTCTGCCATTGCTGATAGACCAGCCGAGTGCTTTGTTCAAGCCGTCTCCGTTGAGAAAAGGAAGTAATTCGCGGAGAGCTTCTGTGTGGCCATATTCGGAAGCTTGAATCATGATATAATTAATTCCTTGCTTTGTAGGGTCTGTTCGAGTGTACTTGGAATGATTGGGAGATTGAAATTTATGGATGCTTCAGGCAGTTTCTAAGATCAGGCGAAAAGAGATGAGTGATGAAAAACGAGGCTTACCATATTCAACTGCTGTCTCCCCTTGAGTGCTTTTCGAGTTTCCGCACCACTGACCAGGATATTCTCTAGTCTTGGGTGTAAAAGGATCGACACCTGCTTCTAGCAATGATTTTACAACAGCCCCGTGGTTCGCGGAAGCTGCGAGATGGAGAGGGGTCAGGCCAGCAACATCATCAATGTTGTTTGCTGCTCCACTTCGAAGAAGCACTTCCACCACTCCATGGTTTCCTGTTTCGGCTGCTCTATGAAGTGGCGTGCGAGACTCGGGATCGAGAGAGTTTAGATCTTGACCGATCTCAACTGCGTGTAAAGCATACTCTGCCAAGCCTTTCATAGCACATATGTGCAGGGGAGAGATCTGTTTTGAACGAACATGGACGTCTGTCTTGCCAATGTCAAGTTTCATCAAGCGGCGACAGGATGACAAGGCCTTGGAATTGGGCTCCATCAATCGATCCACTAGTTGAAATAATTCTTGGTCAAACTTTCCGTACATCGACACGTGGTAGTGCCAGTTGTTCAGCGCGTAGTCGAGGAACGGATGGGTCATCCGGGCCGAGGAGAGCTTGTCCTCAGCATCGTCATTATTATCCCAACCTGGAAGCCAATCAGAAAGCAGATAGTCGACACATAACTTCGCGATCGCCAAATGCGTCTCAGACAGGTCGACATGCGGGAAATGGTGTCCGTTTGGCGACGATACGTTCCTCTCGGGGTTGATGAGATATTCCGTGAAAGAATGGTGTATGATGGACACGGTTTCATCTTCCAAGATTTCGAGGAGTGGCCCACAACCGTTCCTGATTATGCTTTTCGTATCCATTGATAACCCCAAGGGGGGGCTGAAGACACGATGGTGGGAAGTCTTCCTTACAAAATCTGCAACGTTCGAAAGCTCCAGCAGTCGCAAGGGTCGGGAAGAATGTGTCACACACTGCAAGATCAGCAGCTGTAAGTCTTGCGGGGTCTTGGATCGGGTAGAATGTTCATTCAGCATCCGGTTATACATGTCGCCTAGTCCCGACGGAAGCTTCTCAAGGAAATCGCAGATGCTTTGAAAGTCCGACTTCCCAGAAGCCAGGATCTCGTCCAGCATCAGACGAGCATATAGAAATAATCCTTGGGCTTTGCTACCAAGCTCCCTTTTGATTGCAGCTTTTGAATCTTCTGGCAAGTCTGTTGCTCTCAGCTTGGTATTGAGATAAGTCAAAATATCATGATCAACAAGTTGTGATCGTAGGACAAGTTGAATTGTTTCTGAGTGTGACAAGGTCTTTTCAATATACGGAAGAGGGCGACTCGTCATAAGAATCTTAATCCTGGAGGGGTATCTCTGACCCAATGAAGCAAGTTTTTGCATGAAAAGCTCGTTCCCAAAGTCCATCCTTCAAGAATGTTAGCGCCAAAAGAATTAAAACTCGAAGATCACGATCTCGGAATCTAAGACATCAATCCGAAGACAGGTTTTTGATCTGAGATCCGAGATCTTTCGTGAAAAGAGGCGGGAAAGACTACATACTCATCAAGGGCGTCAGCCACGCAGTAGGCGTGAGGAACATCTGACAAGGCCAAGACCACGAGTTCCCAAAGATCGTCGAAAGACACAGTGTTCAAGCTTCGTCCATCTTTGACAAGACTCTTGAGTTTTAATTGCAACATTGGAGAAAATCCAAGAATTGAGAAAGCCAGGCTCGCACGAGAGACTGTGGTGTTCTATTGGCGGCGATGATTTGGCGAAAGAAGAAATGCAGGATCGGGACCTTAGAATCGTCCAGCAGTGAAGCTACATGAGCAGCAATGACCGATTTTCCGGACCCAGCGACACCTTTGATCCATAGCGAGCCATATTCTGGTGATTCGATCCACTTTCGATACTGTTCTGTCTCTTGTATCCATTTCCCGGTGCCGACGGTGTAGGAAGCTTTGTGCTTATTGAATTCGCTGGATTCTGAAGTGTAGTCCGTGGGATCGAGCCAATTCCGGATCTTGCTGATCTGTTCTAGAGACTGTGGTATTATTCCATGAGTATTGAAGTCCCCCAGATCCTGGTCACCGAGGAGCACGAAATCCTGATCTTCGACGGTCATATTGTCGCGAGGATGCGTGTTTGAGGAACAGGCTCGAGTCTGTTGCTACGCGGTGCTTGGGGATGTCGTACACATGCGTAAAGCAGTCCAGCTTGTTGTATCTGTGACCAATCAGGGCACAGCGGAAGGAACGACGATGAATGGCACGAAAAGTAACTCAAGTATTTCAAGCAACCGACAAGCACACCATGAGCTAATGATAAAGATGAGGAGATTCTTCAGAAACATATATTGTATTTGCTTAGGAAAAAGACATGTCGGTCATGGCCAGACAGGCAGCAGCATGCCTGCAGGACTCACAGTTATTGTTGTTGGTTGTACTGTGCCACAGCGCTTGGAGCTTGGGATCAGGCACAGCCAATGCCAGATTTAGCGGGGTGTCACGCGGATCTAACCTCATATACAGATGATGCAAAGCTGAACTGTCGACGTATCGTACACCCTAAAGCTTGGAATGGTATATCTTGAGGTTAATGGACTTGGTGTTTCTTTCAGTCACAAATTATCTTTCTCGGAATTGGCAATCTTATGTTACAGTCCGATATATGCTGCCTCTAAGCTCCTTAGTCACTGGAAGTTAAAAGGAGGTCTGGCTCAACTTAGTAATTGATGTCAGCAAGTTTGGCGAGTCAAGAAAGCTGGCAGGCTGTTTCACATCACCACTCTACCGAGAAACACCCGCCATTCAAGCTTCTTCATCTAAATCGAAACAAATTCCATCGATCATCCCAGACTCATCCTGTCATCCACGCGGCGACTTGCCACCGTCATCGATCAAGGCGTGGTGCCGCCTAGCCTTGCCCATCTCGAATATATTAATTGAGCCGCAATGGGATGAACATTGTGGAGTGCGTAGCTCTTGGGAGATCCGCTTTGAAGGGCTCGAAACAACCATTGCAAGGAATTTTCGTCGGGAAAGACCTTAACAGCCTCGTTGGTGCGCAGCGTGCATTCAAAGATAGATTGTCACCCCACCAAGACCCCGCTTGAGTCCACGCACTTGGGAGAAGGCAAAACCAAACAAATTAGATAGGATGGGGGCTCCTCCTCCTCTCCGAGCCGAAACAAATCAATATGATGGGATTGGCTACTCGGAGCTTGACAAGCAATGAATACATGAAGGAAGTCGTCAGAGCGATGTCGAACATTGAAAACAAGCAAGTCAGGGGTGTCTGGGCTTTATTGCTCTGCCTGCTACATAAACCTTTGCGTTTCTCTCTCTCTCTGGGTTGTTCCCCCTATCGTGAGATTTCTTTTCTACACTTCGTTCATTCAGTTTTACAGCCTCGACGGCATAGCTTGGCTAGTCCTTGCTTTCATTCATTTGATATTCTGCCTCCTTGATTTATATCTTCTCTTCCGGAACACATTAGCCTCAAGCTCACACCTCTCACATTTAACAAAATTACCATTAACATGCGTTTCTCGTTTTCCCTGCTGGCATTTGCCGCCGGAGCATGGGCTCAACAGTCCTCATCGTCGGTGGACCCAAACACTGGTATCACATTCCAAGGAAAGACCGACACTACTGGGTTTTACTTTGGTATGGCTGTTCCAACGACAGTCGGATCTGATTTCATTGGACAGATGGTGAGCAGACTTTCTCAGCATATCGGAGGCGTTATCTGACGAGAACTAGGTTGTACCAATCACTACCGGTTATGGAGGTCTTACTCTCACTGGGTCAATGACAGGCAGTTTGCTTGTTGTCGCTTGGCCAAATGAGGGAAAGGTCATTTCGTCTTTCCGTGAGACCAGGTAAGCCACATGCAATCATAACAACGGTCCAAGATGTGCTGACGTGCTCTTAGCGGGTACACTTCCCCTGCAGTATATACCAATGCGTCTTTGTCGCTGTCACCCATTGCAAATGGTACCTTTGTCAACTCGACCCATATGAGTTACACTTTCCTTTGCGGTGGATGTATTATGGGCAATGCATTGACCTTCAGCGCTGCTACCGATACTATTGTCGTTGGCTGGGGTTTCTCCACAACAGCACCAACGAACCCATCCTCAGCAGATTCAGCAACATTCGTCTACCACGAGGCTGGGTTCGGAGCTTTCGGTCTTGCTCTGAATGAGGCAGGCTCTGCTGACTATGCCACATGGGCTGCCATGGCTACCGCGTCGTCTGGTTCTGGCAACTCAACCACAACCCCCGCAACTGGCGGATCTAACTCGACATGTACCACTACTACAAACGTTGCAAACTCCACTTATGATTACATCGTTGCTGGAGCAGGACCGGCTGGAATCATCGCTGCTCAACGTCTTGCCGAGACTGGAAAATCTGTTCTTCTCATCGAACGTGGCCAGGCTTCGACCTACGCCACTGGTGGCCGATCTACTGTGGCTTGGAACGATACCGTCACCCAATACGATGTCCCCTCGATGGCTTATTATCTGACAACCGCCTCTGATACTACCGAATACTGCACTGACACGGCCAATATGGCTGGCTGCTTGCTCGGTGGAGGAACCATGGTCAATGCTTTGATGTTTGTTCCACCTCAAGACGCAGATTTCAACGATAAGTGGCCAACGGGATGGAAGTGGAGTGAGGTTGGCGCTTCTGCTGCTAGACTCTACGAGCGTAACCCAGGAACGACTTTGGCCTCTGAGGATCAGCAACGTTATGACCAGAGTGTAAGTCATCTGGGTAGCATATTGGTGTTCACTGCTAACAAACACAGGCTTTCACTATCTTTTCGTCATTTTTCAAGGCCATGGGATGGTCTCAAGTTGATGCCATCAAGGAGCCAAACCGTAAGACGGCAGTCTACAGCTACCCTCCATGGGATATCCAGGATGGTCTGCGTGCTGGACCAGTCAAGTCATACTTGCCACTCGCTAAGGCCCTTACAAACTTCGAATTGACTCTTAACACCAAGGTGGTCCGTGTTGTTCGTTCGGGCTCTACTGCCACTGGTGTCGAAGTCGAGACCTCTACTGGAGCCCGTCAAATTATCAACTTGAAGACCGGTGGAAATGTCATCCTCGCATCCGGATCCATGTCCAGCCCACGTATTTTGTACAACAGCGGTATTGGTCCCTCCGACCAACTCACCACCGTCCAGTCCGGATCTGCATGTGTCACTCTTCCTGATGAAGCTGACTGGATCAACCTCCCTGTCGGACAGAATCTCAAGGATCATCCCATCTTCACGCTGACATTCAACACTTCCTCAGCTAACGCCTCAATGGTTGCTAAGGACTTCACCTCCCCATCCCAGACCAACATTGACCTGTTCGCTAAGCAATCTGGTCCTCTCGTTCAGTCAGGTCAACGTGTCAACTTCTGGACCTCCCTAAACACCACTACCGGTACCAAGTTCTTCCAGGGAACGTGCAACTCTCCCAGTGCTGGAACTGTCCGTATCAAGATGTATCTTACCCATGGAGCGACTTCAGTTGGTGCTCTCGGAATCAACGCTCAAGGAGCAACTGTTTTCACCACTGACCCATGGATGAATACTGAGGACGATCAGACTGCCACTGCTACAATGATCGACCAAATCCTCAACGCCGCCAAGAATAGCACTATCTTCACACCAAGTGATAGCAGTCTCACTGGTGCATCTATGATCACAGCCAAGAGTTACGTTCAAGGCTCTCACTTTGTCGGAACTACAATCATGGGTGAGACAAATGATGGCACCGCTGTCGTCGACACCAACGCCAAGGTCTTCGGAACCGATAACATCTTTGTTGTTGATGCTTCCATCCACCCCGATCTGCCAACCGGAAATACACAAGCTATTGTCATGGTTGTTGCTGAGCATGCTGCGGCCAAAATCATTGCTCTTGGTGCTTCGAGCGCCTCGAACTCGACAACCACTCCTACCTCCTCTGGAGCACCATTTGCGAACACAACCGTTCCCCAAACTGGTGCTGTGATGCCATCAGCTTCGGTTTCGGCTGTCGCTACACCTGTCCCAGTCGCCAATGATGACGATTGTTGATAGATGGTTCATGTATATTGTTTCCTGTTCACCTTTCTTGTATATATATAAACTTCACATAAATTCACGAATCAAGGCTTCAAGCCCATTACCAGTCACCCGTTTCACCTGTACAGAATTTTACGCGTGCAATGACTTTCTGAGCTTAGATTACTACAATTACTACTTCCTCCTAGAACTCAGTCCTCCTCTTTCCGTAAGTACTCGATATCTCTTCTCTTTACCCAGATGCTCCTGTATTGTCACTACGTCTATGCTAGGGTCATGGCGGGGTAAGTCAGGCTCTTGGCAAGTTTGGGGTATTCTACAAAAAACGTAACCGGTTGTCCCTACAAACATGCCGTATAGCTAAAATGAAGCTATTCACGTACAAGATTCCGAAGAATTTTTTGGCACTTCAACGGACAACAACGGAGCGCGGGAGCTTATCGGCACGAGTGCGCTAGTACCTCGCACTTACCCCTTTGTGGTACGCTAGCCCCTCACCATGGAAGTACCCCTCCATGCGTCTCAATTGCATCATCTTTTTGTTTCTCAAACGCCAACAGTCAATTTACAGTCTTCTTCAAAAGATTCAATCTTAGGAACAACTCCTTCACCACCCTTGAATCAAGAATATCTCATCCAACCAGCTCCAATGGCAGCACCTTCATCGGCCCCACCCACAGACGGTGAGCTGTCAAAGGTAGACGAGAAGACAGACGTCAGCGCCGAATATGGTATCCCAGAACCCGAACCTTTCATCTCCTTCAATGCCCTCAAAGACCGTATAAGACACCATTATGAGCTTGCCTCGGACTACTACTATTCTCTTTGGTAGCTCATCTTCTTATCATCTACTCCAGTCACGAGCTAAAGTTCGACAGGGGTGAACACATCCATCACGGCTACTTCCTTACACCATCCGATACCAAAGAAAGAGCCCAAGTCCAGCTGATCGAACTCCTGCTTGAGAAGTCAGGACTACCAGCCGGAAGTTCCGTTCTTGATGTGGGATGTGGTATTGGTGGAACCTCACGTCATCTCGCCAAAGTTCATGGCTGCAATGTCGTCGGTGTGACGATTAGTGGACGACAAGTTGAAATCGCTCGAAAGCTGACGCTAGAAGCTGCTGGTGAGAAAGCCGATACACCTGATGCAGGTACTCCAAGGAAATTAGGCGACGGTTCTGTCCGCTTCATTGAGCTTGATGCAGAGAAGATGGGGGAGTTCTTCAATGCGGAACCGAATGTTGCGAAATTCGATTGTGTTTGGATCTCAGAAGCCATGAGCCACTTGCCAAATAAGGAGCTGTTCTTTAAAAATGCAGCGCTGCTGCTCACTCCGGGAGGAAAGCTGGTAGTTGCGGATTGGTTCAAAGATGAGAACTTGACTGAAGCTCAGTTCAAGGCTGATATCTCCCCTATTGAAGGTCGTCCATCCAAGTAACAGACTTCAAATTTGCACGCTGACATGATTAAGATGGCATGCTCCTTCCACCTCTCTGCACCCAGGCCGATTATGTCCGCTTAGCAAACGGAGCTGGCCTTCATAATTTCGCTGAGCCATTCGACATCAGTAGACAAGTCTCCAAGACCTGGTAAGTTTTGAAATAATTTCCAGGCTGAACAGTCGTAATAATTTATGTAGGGACATTTCATGGGCTCTCATCCAAAACCCCGCACTTTGGGCTTTTGCCGTCGCACAGGGTCGAGATGGGCTCGCCTTCATGCAAGCTTTCCGGGCAATGAGACGAGGGTTCGTCAACGGAACATTCAGATACGCTGTGATGGCTTTCCAGAAATGAGATGGTGGTATGTTGAATAGTAAATTGCCAGAGAGACGGTGAAAAGCCATATCGTATAGCACGTGATGCCAACTTTGGAAGTTCCAAATTACTTATTTCACAGACAGTGCAGCAGCAGAGCTACTCCATGATCTCATTTCTCATTTCTCATTTCAAAGTTTAGCGGTGTTCAAGGCTGTGCTGTTGCAGTGTTCGAGATCTCGCGCGGCAAGAGCTCCACATGCTCGGGCTTGATGCTCCAAAATCAAGCGACCCAGTCAGACAGTTCAGCAGGTTGATCAGGCAAAACAAGATAATTCAGGTCACTTGAATCTGTGTTTAGATGCTTGACAACTCTATGAATTGAACCTACTTCTCGTCTTACATTAAAGTATAGTATCTACCAAGCTTCACCACAACACACACCCTACACAAACTGATTTCCCGAATACCCATTCACAACCCCCACATTCTCATCCCTAACATTATGAGTCCTCGTCTCCAAACTACTATACGCGTATGTAACACACTCCCACTGCTTCATACCCAGATTATAATGCAGATCAAAATTTCCTCTGTACCACCTCAACATGATGAAGTCGGCACACGCAGCAATAGCAGCACAATCATTTCCAGTATCTGGAATCATGCGAGAAACCGGGGCTGAATTAGCGGAGCCATGGTTGATGGACTGCTCTTTTACGCCGTGGCCGACGAAGTCTTAACACGCCACCGTAAGTATGAACGCTACAAAAGAAAATGTCATTGTACTGATTCCTATGGTAGCCACTGTTCCGTATGCCAGATAGACTCGCGGTTCTGAAGAAACTGCAAAAGGAACTTGGAGAGCAGCCGAGCAATATGTGCGAGTAAACGGGATGACAATACAGATCCTGTCTAGAAACACAAACTCCGCTGAACACTTCTAATTTCCAACAGCAGCATTAGCATATCGTCCGATACTATGGGAATGCTGCACAATAATCTCCATCTCACATGATTTGCTTGGCACCCGAATACACACCTCACAATTCTGCATTTCATTCTCGGCCCAGACCACAATAGTCCATCATCTGTGATGCTCACCGACGGGTAAATTTTGCTAGCCTCAACCAACATGTTCAAGTAAGTGTACTTCGAATTACAAACACCATCATGATTACTTTTCTGGTCCGACAGTCAACAAGCGGTCAGGAGACTCTCAAATCTTTAGCAAGAAAGACGATTCTAGAAATAAGCAAGCCGACTATACCAGCCCAAGCTAGATGAAAACGAGTAGAGAACCAGCAGAAAGTATATTCACACCGTATCCAACAAACAAAAGATTCTAGAACTCAATAACCCCACTTCCCCACGCGAAAACACACTTCATGCAAATTACAAGCTTGAGCTTGCGATCAATATTTCCTTTCCCATGTATCTCACTTACTCGCGTGCAGTGACACTAAGAAAGCAGCAACACTACTGCCCGCATCAAGCGAACCAGAATTGCTTGTTTCCATAACGACTATGCACGCCAAGACCCAAGTACCAAGTTACTACCAACCATCACAGCTTGTGATCGCGGGCATAACTAAGTTCGGTTCTTCAAGGATTAATAAACTTTCCGAGTGCTGGCAAGCTCTAGGCCAGCGGCAAGTAGGTAGCTTTTGAAGTACTGTAAGGTTTTAGGTTGTGGTGAGGAAAAGTGAGGCGAGAGGAGATGTTTGGGCAACGCAGCTGTGCAAGCGAGGTCGATTGATTGCGGGGATGCAATATTGACTTTTGGGATCGCCGTAGATGGGAAGTTTATTTTTTGGGGGGTAAGTATAAAGCCCCACAGACCGCTCCTCTATTTCCTGGTATCGTTGTCCACTCTGGATATTTGACTACCTGCTTGTATTCCTCCAAGGATTTGTTAAGGTAATTCTGAGCATATTCGTGCCTCAGATCTCCCGAAATGGCAACTCGTCGAGATCCAGAGAAGTTCGGCGTCGATACCGATGTCCATCTAGCGTCACCCGGAAAGGGCGATAATATCGTACATGAAACGGAATCCTCGCCAGGGAGAAGTCTGTTTAATGGAACAATCAAGTTGACGACAACCAAGGGTCGGAAGCAGAAAGTCGTGCTCATTCCTCAGCCAACAGTTGATCCAAGAGGTACGCTTACTTACCAGTCGGTACCATAATCAAATCGACGGGTATTGACATATATGCTCCATAGATCCATTGAACATCGCAAAATGGCAGAAACTCCTCATGCTTGGCCTCATTACATTCTGTACGTTCCCACGCTCCAATCTCGCCATCCAAAGTACACTCATTAATATCGATTTGAAGACTCTATCACCGGTCTCTGCGCCATCAACTCCCTCGGCGCTCTCCTCGTCTTCTTCATCCCGGACTACACCGTTGAGGGCATCTCCATGCAACGCATTTCCGGGCTTATCACCTACCCGTCCCTCCTCGTCGGTCTCGGTAACATCGTGTCCATGCCACTAGTACTCAGCATCGGGCGACGACCTGTGTATCTCGCAAGTAATCTTGTATTGTTGATTGCCCTAATCCTTTGTGCAACCAGCAAGTCATTCGAGTGGCACTTTGCCGCGCGGTGCATCGTCGCCTTTGCAGCAGCACAAAGCGAGGCAACAGTTCCATTGATTATACAGGTATGTTTGCCCACCTCCCTTTCCCTTTCGAAACGAAGCGTGAGAACTCCAAGTGCTGACAAACTTCCAAGGATATATTCTTCCTCCACCAACGCGCCCGCGCCTACCAAGTCTGGTCCTCTTCCCAAACACTCATCCAATCCGCTCTCGTAATGGGCTCATCATACATGACCCGCGACGTAGGCTGGCGCTCCTGGTACGGTCTCCTCGCTGCCATGGCCGGCGCCTCCCTCATTCTCGGCTTCGTTTTCGTCCCAGAGACATACTACGATCGACCAGCTGAAGCATGGGGAGCGAAAGATTCCCTTCCCAGTACGCGAGAAGACCTGTTGGATGCTGAAAACAACAATGCCAATCTCACCACAAAAAAAATAACAGAGGAAACTCGTCGCTCTGTTGATCTAGCGAATTATCCGCCACGCACTCTGTCATCTGATTTGAGAGTGTTCGTCATGAAGCCGGATTGGTCGTGTGTCCTGAGGACGTTGAAGCAAGCTGTTCAACTCCTCGCTTTTCCCCATGTAGCTTGGATCGCGCTCATGAATGGCGTGATCATCGGCTTTGACATCTCCATCATCATAACATACGGCCCCATCCTTGTCGCGCCTCCCTACAACTGGCCGGAAACGTCCGTCTCGCTCACTCAGGTCGGACAATTCCCCGTAGCGTTTATAGCCATCCCATTGCTGGGGTGGTTCGCAGATCGAAGCGTGGTGTGGATGGCGAGGCGGAATGGAGGCGTTCACGAGCCGGAGTTCAGGTTGCTGACCTTGGTGTTCCCGTTGGTGTTGTGTATGGTGCTGTTGATTGTTTATGGGCTTGGTGCGCAGAATCCATTCAAGTATCATTGGTTGGCGATTGTCTTCCCGCAAGATGTCATCCTGCTCGTATTGTTTGCATGCAATACTGTTGGTTTAACGTACCTTCTTGATGCGCATCCTCAGCGAGCTGGCCCGATTTGTGTGGTTATTTGTGTTTGTCGTGGATTGATCTCTTTTGGTGTTTCGAGGAACACGGTGACGTATGTGGATAATGTTGGATTCCTGAACCTATTTGGGATTTATACGGGTATCGTGGGGGTGTTTGCAGTGATGGGTGTGGCTGTTTTCGTCTGGGGAAAGAAGTTGAGGATATTTTGTGCTAGGTGGGCGAATTGAGAATCGACTGATACGAGCAGAGGGGCTTAACCCTGAAATGAACAATAAGACTTCCATTGTCTCTTCTCTCCCCATGCATAATACTGATTGCCTCGACCGTAGCGGCTCGAAAATTGAGGCTAAATTGCAACCCATCAATCAACTTCCATGCGTCTTCAACTTCCATGCCTAGAATGAGATGTCCGATCTGAGGAGCCAATCAATTTATCTCGAAATGCCAAGACCGCTTTAGCGGCTGCTGCGAACTTTTGTTGCATATCGCAGTCCTCGAGCGACATTTTTTGATGCTCTCGTACTAGCGCGAACGCAAGCGAATAGCTTCACTTTTTCCATGTCGCAACGCTAGCCCAGAAGATAATTCGGCCGCCATCTGTCTCCTCAGCTCGCCTTTAACATGCTACAAATCCTTTGAAATATACGCGAATAGAGCTTAGAATAAGAGGAAGATATAGAAAGTGGAAAAGCAGACATAGCTCAAACATGCAAGGAAGAAAGTTGCGAGAACTTTTCGCTCCCCAGGGTTGCACGCCAATTTAGGGCTTAGTTTTGAATGATTATATTCCGCCTCTTCACTATCGTATCAAACACTAAATATCCATACATGTGCTGCACATAAAATACACAAGCATCCACCAGCGCCGTCCCATGCTGCGCTTGCAACCTCCCAACCCAAATATACAAAGCCGTCCTTTCAGTCCTTCCCAAAACGTGATAAAAGAACCAAACACATACTGGCACGCTGACACACAAAATCGTACAACACAGCAGTAATAACGAGAACGTACAATGAGCCGGCCGTGTATCGTCCCTCATACATGCATACAAACAGTACAACTCAGACAAAAGAAAGGTATTTGCAAAGGCAAGGGGGGCTTTACCAGCGCGTGGTAGGTCGAGCCCTAACAGGTGATGGCCTGTCCCAACCCCAGTTCTTCTTCCCGCCACTATTTTGGTATCCGCTGTTTTGGAAGGAGCTGCGAAAGTCGTTTCCAAGAAGGTCGGAGACCGATTTGGTGTCCTCGATCAAATGAGCATGTGCTTGATACGGTAGGATATTGCGTGTCTTCACTGCTCTCTTCTTCGGTGGAGCATCAACCTCAGAAGCTTTGCGCTGGTCTTTCAAGATCTCGCGCAGCTCCTTATCGTCAGCTGTGATTTGAGCCTTCAGGAAATTGATGTCGGTATTCGATGACAAGGTCTCCATTACTGGGACTCGATGTGTGTACGGGATTGATGCCACATTTGGAGGATCGATAGGGATGATAGCTGGATCAAGGAATGAGGATGGCTTAGTGAGAAGAGTCGTGATGTCGATTGATTCCCCGTGAGGAATTTTCTCGTGATTGGAGGGAGTAACGCAATCCATATCGACTTCCTTACGGAGGACGTGGTCAATGTCGACGGCTGAAAAGTAGGCACATGCTTGGGGCAGATCATTAATGCCGACCTGCTGGGAAAACATCGAGCGAGTCCAAACGTTCGAAACTTGGAGCGCCATGGCAGCCCTGTACTTGTCCTTCTCGCTAACGATATACCGAATCTCGTCATGGACGGTGATGGCAAGTCGTGCATCGATATTGAAGCGGCGTATGAGGTAGTCCATCGAAATGATGACAAGGTGGAGATAGTCAACACCGGAAGATTGAATTGCCCAGTTGATCCTCGAAGTCATGAACCCGCCTTGATTGACAAATCGGCTCATCAAGGCTTCGGTGATACCAGCACCGAGTACTGGTGTGCGAGGTCGCTCTTGCTCGGCAAATTCTTCAAGCTTGTTGAATACAAAGCTCTCGGTCCCTCCACGCCAGAATGGCTTCTTGTGAAGTGCCTTTCGATTCGTCTTGGTACCTTTCGTGGCCTTATACAAGTTCGAAGCAACCTTGGTAGTCTCTGATTCCGACAATCCTGGATTGAATTGGCGAAGTAGCGTAGAAGCAAACTTTAGACCTGCACCATAGATACGCCCATAATTGAAGACCTTTGCGTCGTTTCTGGTGATGCCCAGAATCCCAGCTGTCCTTGAATGCAAATCCGTTCCAGCTGCTTTCGTGCCTTCAAGAGTCATGAACCCAACGGCATTTCCTCCATGTAGCTTAAATTGGGCGTCACCAACCAGACTTGCAATCCACAATTCCTCAGAGTCAACGTCCGCACCGACGAAGCAGTATCCTGGAGGAGCTCTGACCATCGACTTGAGCTCTGAGCCGACACGATTCTTCTTGGCATTGCTCGCAGTGAGCCATGTGTTTTCAACCGCTCGTCTGGTGACTGTTCCCATGGGAATGACCTGGGGCAAAATGTACCCAGTCTCCGAAGTCGATGTCTCCTTATCAGTGCCTTTGGCACCATCGCTCTCGTAGACCACCATTTGGGACATTATTCTGTCCCTTGCACTAATCCAATACGAACACGAAGCATTCATTTCCAACGCCTCTTTGGCATACGCAAATTCCGATGAAAGGATACCCTTCTCGAAGTACGGCATGTAGCTCTTCGCCATTGGGTTCGCACAGCGTGCAGTAGGTCCATCCTTGTGAGGTAATTTGAAGTACGCACCAGACCGGTCATCTCGCAAGGCTATATCCTTCTCGTCGAATGCCGTACATTCTTGCATTTGCGTTTGGGTATATTTGTGGGCATCTGCCAGAGGAACTCTGAAAGTCCAGCCATACTTGTCTGACCACACCAAAGGATTTCCGTCCCATGCTAAGCGCAATAGCAGAGGTGCGATGCGAGTTCGAACTGAAAGACCAATGGGTCCATCCTTTTTTGCGAAAAGGTCTTTGTACCATTGCGGCATCCCTGGCATCTTCTGACGAGCAGCGGGCCGAGGAGGATCATTCTTCTTTTTCCCTTTGACCATCTTGATTTCTTGTCCTGACCAGTCCAGTTGTCGAAGCCATGGGTCGTTGCTCCACTTCTCAGTTTCAGCCTTGATCTCGAGTGCTTTCTCAGTGAGACCGATCAGCCTCTCCTGGACTGCATCAGACAGCTTATGATATGTTGCTTCCGCATTCGCGATGTAAGACTCCCATGACTTATCTACGGGGAGGATGACGGAGGACAGGTGCCGTAAAGCAGCAAAGCTCACGGGATGTGGGCAGGTCTCGAGGAAGTTTTGGAACACAATCCTGTAAACTTTGTGCGTAACATCGACATCGGCCGCACAGTAGTCTAACAATTCGTCGAGTTTTCCACGTATTCCTTCCCGATCCAGTTCTCCGAATGCGTCTCTTTGCGCTTTGTCAATGGAAATATCCAAATGGAATTTTGCAACGTCCCGTAACGAGTTGACCGAACTTCTCCCGACCCATAATTCCTCCTCCTCTTCTGTCAATGCTTTGTTACCAAGTAAAGTTGCCAGTTCGGCATTGTCGGTCTCACCAGCAATCTTGTCCCTCAGCTCGCGATTCTTCCTGTGCTTCATCCAAGTTGGCCTTTGGCGGGAACACATCCCGTTTACCGCTACATGTAGCGACATGGTATCGAGGAAATTGTTCTTCGATTGCTTGATATCGTATTCCTCTGCTATCCGGGCACGATCGTAACCAATGTTGTGTCCAACAATAATCCGAGCTTGTGTCGGGTCACCCAGAGGAATAAGGTGGCGATCGTTTTCCGATTCTCCTAGCAGCCATGGTGATAACCACGCATACCAATTTGTAGGACTGACAGCACAAGCCATAACCGCAAAAGAGCTTTCCTTCCACATCACTTCCGTATCAAAACACAGCATATCCTCTTGCGGCGCATCCACTGCCTCCGTTCTCCCATTTGGGTAATATTTCGTCCAACCACTTCTCCGCACCCATTTTCTCGGCTTTGGTGGACCGTTTGATCTTGAAAATTGTTTTGCTTTTGATAAATATGGCTCTGCAGCATCCATACCAAGCTTGTAGAAGTGCTCATCTAGCGTACTGCCTTGGAGCTCCGGCAGATCAAAAGCAATCGGTGGCGGATTGTCGGTGTTCTTCCCCAGTAATTCATGCCGCCGTAAATGGTCTCTTGAAAGTTCTACAAGCTCCTTTGGCGGAGGCGTAACATTTTCTGGGAAGAGTTGTGAATAGACGTGGCTGCTGACTTGCTGGACCCCTATTTCGTTGTACCGTGCGTTTGAGGGTCCTAGAACATGTTTAGAACAGTGACAGCTGCTGTAATACTCTCAATACCTACTCGAAAGAGACTCTGAACATGTGGCATCTTGTTCTCCTGGCCTAGCTGCGCCTGTCGCGTACTGACTGCATTGTACCGGAATGCTCGCTCTCCCTTGAGGGCGATGCGCGCGATGCTTTGCAAGCTTAACAATGCTTGCGCATGGCCTACTCGAACGACCAGCACGTATTGAAAGTAGCATACTAGAGAGCTCCAACTTTTCTTAAAGCATCGCGATGGTGTTGTGTGGTCCCTGCAGTAGCAAAGTTTGAAGGTTGGGAGCGCGGTGATGTCGTGAGATGCAGGTGAAGTACGGCGAATGAGGAGTGATGCATTGAAATTTAGCAGCAGGGGCTAAAAGTTCAACGCAGCCCTGGTCATCCGTAATCGATAAGGTCACCAGCCCAGCCCAGCCCAGCAGCGCGGAACGAAGTCGCCGCTGCTGCACAGACAGTACAGGATGAGGACGGGCCAGACCACAGAGGGCAAGCGCCATTGTGGTGCGGTGCGCGACTGCCATGCATGGCCAATCCGTCATGGTCATGGTGGAGGCGACAACAACATCACTTCACTTTTGGCCGGCCTTTCTTCTCTTCTTCTGCGTCTTCTTGTGTTCTCTTTCTTCTCGTTTTGTCGATATATCGAGCCCATCAGGCGAATCCTTTGTGACGACCACCGACACAGCCGCACAATCCCCACCAGTGCAGACAGTCAGGGCAGTTATGTCCTTCAACCCTTTCAGACGATTTGCCGTTCCCGAGTCCTCGAATGAATCCTCCACTCAAGGGAGTCCCGCAGGTCGCAATTCACGGTCAAATGAACATCGGCAAAATTCAAACTCGAATTCACCTTTTGGCCTGTTCGGCTCCGACCAGGCAGAAGATGAGCCTTCGCCATGGAGCGCGTCTTCGTCAGGCAGCGGCTACAATTCCTTAACCCTCCCACCAATAAATCCCGACAACAGCTACAACGAACTGCCTTCCTTCAATAACTCCCAATATTTCGACGCTCTACCTCGCGTACAGTCTCCCAACTCCTTTCTCGCCAGTCAGTCTCGGAATACAGCAGGCAACGCAGATACAAACTCCCGACCTCGATCTCGAACCTCACAAACCAACCAAGAACCGCCACCCTCGAACCAACAGCAACGACGATATAACCGCCCCATATCACAGTACATAGTCGCAGGCTCTGAATCACCAGATCCCTTTGGAGACCTAGATTTTATCGACCTGTCACCACCGCCTGGAGACATACTTTCACAATCTACAAGGCAGTCCTCCTTTGTCGACCTCACTGAATCATCACCCGCAGCAATGGCTCCTGCCTCAAGGAAACGTAAGGCTCCATCACCTGAACAAGAGAGAACAAGCAAGGTTGCCAGAAGTGACTCTTCAAAAACATCTCGCCCATCCTCAGCAGCAGGTACGAAGAAGGAGATGTCAGAAGTGCAAACGATTGATCTGGTGGATGTTGAGGATAAGAAGGACTATGACGAACGGATGGCGAAAGAACAGGCAGAGATGATCAAAAGGCAGAACCAGGAAGCCGCAACAAAGTCGGTCAAGTTAGCTGAGTTCCAGTGCATTATTTGCATGGACCAACCAACTGATTTGACCGTTACATATTGTGGTATGAATCCGTTCTCGAGGTGCAAACGGGCTTACTAACTTTTCAGGTCATCTTTTCTGCTCCGAGTGCCTTCACCAAGCTCTGCATGCTGGCGACAAGAAATGCTGCCCAGTTTGCAGAAGCAATATCGCCGCCAAGAAAGTCGGAGGAAAGCAACCGAAGAATGGAGTCTTCCATCTCGAGATGAAGTTCATGACGGCGAAGAAGAAGGGAAAGCAGGCAGTTCGGAACTAGTCTATGGACTGGATCCTCACGACGTTACAGGTACCAGACTCACGAAGGATGGTTAGGAAGGGAAAGGAATGGGTGTACAGGTATATCATCACTGGCGTTATGGGCAAGGGCATCATCCCAATGTTAAAGGTTACATTGGTGGCGTTTATGGTGGACTTGGGGGGTTCTAGGGCTGGAGGCTGCGATGACAAATACACCTTGCATTGGCAAAATGGTCGACTCGACTGAGCTAAAGGGGAATGGGCGGTGGTTCCATGATTGAGGTCATTGAACCATCACAGTCGATCACGATAACAGTGTACATCTATACTGTACACAAGTCATCGATGCGGTCTCTTCGCTGAATCGAAAAAAAAAAAAAAAAACTCAAAACATCACGTCGCTTAATGCATGTTCAAGTCAACAAGTACTTCGAGCCGCCGAAAGACAAGCTCCGAAGGTATTTATATTATCATCTATATCCGCAACCGCATCCACTACCCACCCAACGAATTCGGCACCCCCAAAGTATTCCTCCTACTAACACCTCCCTGCGCCCTCTTCGCACCCCCTATGATAGCCTCCAATGCCTGCCCTAGTGCCGTCCCATCATAAATCATCCCTCCACCATCGCCCTCATTCTTCCTCCCATAAATCCTAACACACTCGATCCCCAACTTTCCCAGCTCCTCTTTCTCAACCCTCGGCGTCCCCTCACCCTGCAAATGAATAACATGGCTCACATAATCCTTCCAACTCTTCTCACTCACTTTGCCTTGCCCACCACCAGCTCCAACTCCAGAAGAATTTCCACCCCCTGACCCAGAACTCGAAGCACAAGCCTCCGCAATCGCCTCCACAAAATCCCTCGCCGTAAACTCCCCACCTCCAACCGCCCTCGTCTCCCTATCCAAACTCCCATTCAATATCAAAATCCTATGTTTCAACCCCCTCGCCCCCTTAATCCTCCCCCCAACATCCCTCAACACCAAACACGGCACAATACTCGTGAACAGACTCCCAATCGAATACACCACCGCGCTCGCATCATCGATGCTAGCTAGCACTTTCGGATTCGCGGCGGGTCGGATCTCTTGTCCGTATGGGTTGATGTACCAAATGCGGGAGATGCGGGAGGGCAGGTCGGAGGTGTGCGATTTGTGGAAGGTTATGTTTTGGGTACGGAGGGTGGGGAGGGAACCGGGGAGGTTTGCGTCTTCGGCTTCGGGAATGTCGAGGGAGTGGGAGTGAGACGAGAGGGCTTGGAGTGTTTTGGGGCTTACAGAAATGATGTCGTCTTCTTGTTGATTGGGTTGAGGGAGAAGCTCGCTTGTGTCGCTGGGGTGGACTTCATTCTCTTGCTCGCTTCCAGCTTCTGATAACATGGGAGTTCCGATCCTCGTGCCTCCTGGGAAAGGTGTCGGTATAGGTGGGGGTGCTGATGGCGCAGAAGGATGCGAAATTGCATTTTGGCCTGTGATTTGTGTACCATCTTCTAGACCAGCCGAGATATGGTGGGAGAAATTGCTGTTTATGGCGGGTATGACGTTTATATTTGAGGGGACGCCGGTAATGGCTCCTAGAAGGTATATGGCGGATTCAAAGCTGCCTGTGAAAAGTCGAGCGCCTGTTAGGAAGAGGTTTCCAACGGACGCAGATTGGAAGTTGAAGGATGAAGTTGGGCGAAGACGTTTCACGATCTCGAGGTTGATGGTATTGAAGAGGGAGCGAATGAGCCTGAGGAAATTGTTAGCAATGACCTTTGCGAAGATATTAGCCAGCAGTGAAGCTCCCAAAACCATTCTCTCCGTAAGCCTCGGGCGAGCTATGGAAAACTCAAGTGGTTCAGATGCACCAGGGTAAACAACGTACTCTCGCTTCTCGGAAGAGATGGATGTCCACAGTGCATGTCTGGCTTCAACGACATCAAGCCATTCTATACGGGCAAGAGAAGAGTCCGGTGAGAGACGATGGTTGAATAGTGTTTTAATAGCTGTCGTCTCTGGTGAAGAAGGGTCTTCCGGAATAAGTCTGACAAGTCGACCTGAACAGGGTCAGTGGTTGCACGTGATATCAAATGCTCCAGACTCGAAATGGAAGATACACAGGAACACTTCCGGTATCATTTCCGGGAGGGACTCTCTTTCAGTCGTGTCATCTCTTCATCTCTTCAAAATCTGACACAAGTGAAAATCGAGCTTACTCCTCACATCGCCAATTCCCGGGCCACCAAACACCCTAATCAATTCGCTCGACGAACCCCCATTATCAGATATCGGAATGACACTTCAAGTTCACCGCATCAGCTCTCCTGTCCATCACAACTTTGGTCCGAATCGAATCAAGGGCAGATGATCAACTTACTAACTCAGCGAACACCCTTTATCTTCAGCCACCTTGCCGAATACATCGACAAGATTATTCGCCGCAGACCCACCAGAAAAGACCACGATATGACGTTTGCTCATTTTGCTGCCTGCTGTATTGCTTCATCCCCGTCGTCTCAATCAGATTCGTTGATCATTGTAGCTTCAAATCTGATATCAGCAATCATACGAGAACGCCTAGTACAAGAATTGGTTGAGGAGGCAGCTCCGTGGTTATATGGTTGTCGCTGAGAAGAGACGCTTAGCCCGTCGGGTTCAACCCGAGGACGCCAGTGGCCCACGGGCAATGCAAAGATTTCTACTCAAACAGGTATCGAGGCTTTCTAGAGTTATAAAGAACCTTCGAAGTGCCCCTTTGTTGTCCTGGCGAAGTGGTCAGTGACCGCAAGGTATCCTGATCCTGGGCTCTACTTGCCCATAGGTGTTTCTTGTCATATTGTCACGTGGTTTAGCAACATAGGTAAGGAACTGTATCGAGGTATATATTCTGCCTGTTTCGTTCTTGGATACAGATCTTCACGCTACTTGTTCCCTCTTTTTGTTCTTCTTCTATGGCCAACTCTTATGGTTCTGGAATTTAGTTCGACGGAGCAGCATTGCATCACGTGCATCGGCGGATGCTCAAATCATCCTCGGAGCCTGATGCTGGACCTGTTGCCCTGTTCTAGCCTTGCCTCTTGAAGTTTCTGCAGCGTAACAAGCAGCAAACAAAACACAGGACGACTGCACTTCCCCTGCATCGCGCAGGAGTCTGTACAATGTGCCAAGCAACTCAATACCTGACATCCTTTCTCTCGCGCCACTGTACACAGTGGCGAAGAGTTCTTACAGTGGAATTGTACAACAAATGGTCTGCATGCGCCCGTGGCGTTGCCTCTAGGTTGGCGAAGAATTTGCAAGAAGCTATTACTAAGGCTCGAGCTATGTTCCACGGACTCATCTGATCTATGGCTTGGAAAGTTCGGCTTCAGGACAGCTTTGAGGTACTGCCTCGGAGCACTTTTGGACCGCTGCAGGATACAGCAAAAAGTCTCGGACAATTGTAGGCTTCGTTACATTGGGGACCAATGTCTCTGTCACTTGTTTATCGAGCACTTAAATGACACTCTGCCTGCGCGACATGTGGTCAGACAGATCCTCTCAAGCATTTCAAATCCTCCAGAGAATATGTGAGCCTGTTCTTTCGGAATAAATCACTTCTCTGCAAATAAATCAAACAGTCTCCGATTGACTCTACTCTACACGGGATCAATATGTCATGCAATGAGCAGCCTTGCTCGTCTCGCATGTTTCTCCTCAATTCGGCCCACGAATTCGCAAATCTCAGTGAAAACGTTTCGCAGCAGCCAACACCTCAATCCACTTCAGGCAGCCGCTCCAAGTTATCATGGCGTCTTCTTATCGGACAAAGGACAGCCGCAAGAGAAAGGTACCACCAGTGACCAGCTACGCCATAGATATCTTTGCAATACGTTCACAACCATGTTGCTTGTTCTTCTGCCTGTGCCATTCTTTCTTTACGGCGGCTACGTTCTCTATCTGCACAACAAGGCTCTAGACTCTTGGTTGTATAACGATAAAGATGCCCACTGGAAGAGAATCAACAATTACGGTAATAAGGTAGGGTCTGATCGGAAGGATTCGGTGAAGAATTAGAAGCTGACTCATGAATAGCTTGCGACTGCCTTTCCTTTCATATTTTCTCTCGTTGTGAGTCGATGTTTGAATCTATTCGCCACTTGGATGCTGGAACGAGGCGTCTCGCTTGTTTCTCTAGCAAATTGAAGGTAGCTCCACGCTGGCTTCGACTCTGGCCACGCAATTGTCGATTCGACGTTTCGATTGCATATCGCTTCTTCTTATCTGCCTGTGGCCACTTTCAAAAGCTGCTCTTGCTAACCGATTGATATAGAATATCACCCTTTTCAAATCGTGATCTTATGTTTACATTCAATGATTGTAGGATCTCCTTCTTTGTAAACTATGGGATGTCACCAAATTGGAAATATTCAAATTCTGATGCAGGCTGCAATGTAACGTGTGCACGCCCTTCCTTCCCCGCCACGCCTATGTCACTCCATCGTTTTGTTTGATCTCTTGACCCTGGTGCAACGAGATAATACAGTGTCAAAGCTTAACTCTCACAAAACTCCTAAGCATTGCGATCTGTTCCTCCGAAACGCCCTTCCGCCCCTCGAGATCCGCCAGAGACTTCTCAACCCAACCGTTCAACTCATTCTTACAGAGCGACATTGCAACTGGTAGCGCAAACGCCAAACACTGTCCGCCGGAACTGCCTGCTCGAGCGCATTGTCCAATAGCAATACAGAGCTTTCCGATAAGTCGAGAGTTTTCCATGCTTGTGTCAACCTCGCTTAGCTGACTGATCCGGGTATTGAGCATGATGAGGCATGCGTAGTATGAACAAAGCCAAGCTGCGATCCATACCTTCTGGGAGCCAGATTGCGATGGTATCATCGAAGTCTCTTCATTTGGTGACATGTTTGTTGATTCTAGTGCACTGTCTGGAAATGTGGAAATGAACTCCCGATGCCACGCCTTGAAATTGTTTCGAAGCGCAGCCGCACCTTCAAGTGCCGGACCTCGACATAGACGAGTCCTATCCTCTCCACGGATATCACCTAGTTGCTTCGCAAAACCTGGTACTTGAGCGAAAAGAACACTGAATCGGTCGTGTAGCTGAAAGGTGACGGACGATGTTGTGTGCGTCTCGCTTAGCGCCACGACATCCCGCCAGTCTTCCGATTCAAGAAAGCAAGGTTCTCCTGATGAGACTGCTTCTGCGATCTATGACAGTCAGTCTCCAGATAGCAATAAGAAATAAGAAGCTCACAATGATCGCACGAAAGCCGAGAAACATGATGAGATCAGACCCTTCTCGATGTCGATGAGCGCCTCGGATCTGTATTAGTCGTCCTGCTCCACCAGCGTGCGTCACCCACGACACCTTTTCGGTGCGCATGTATATCTAATGATAGCTTTAGTTTCAAATAGTAGTATCTCATTTTGCGAGGCTCACCTCATAGAAGCTCAGCAGCATCGTTGAGCACAGCGTGTCCGATGACAACCCCACCTCCGCGTCCTCGATCGCTTTCGATAGAAGCCACAGAGCTCTCGAGTATGCCTGACGGCCTTCATATTCTAGAAAACTGTTCTTTGTCTCGTACCCGAAGTATCCCAGCGCAAGACATTGTGCGGCAGAGTCCAGGAGTTCATTTCTTGCTACGTAGCCTGGAATCAGCCACAGCCAATCGGCGAAGAATGAGAGCTGCGGGACCAGATATTCTGGCGGGAATAGACTGTTAACGAACGAGTTGACGAGTTGAATCAGGTTCAACTTGGGACAGTTCACGTCCCGCTGTATAAACATTGGGTGTAGGGCATTTTGCCTGGCCAAATTCGAGACGGTGGTAATGATCTCAGCACCGGAGATAACTGCATCAGATCGGGGTGAGCCTCTACTTCGCTTCTTGCTTCCACTCTTAGAAGTGCTTCTCTGTGCAGTTACTCTAGTATCCTGGGATATGAACGTCATCGGAAGATCATACCCAGAGCATTGTCGCCCGCCTCTCCTGCACTGCGAGCAAGTCGGACGAGCCTCATCACACTGCATTGGAAAACATCAGCAAAAGCCACATCACGGCGCAGAAGCCGGGTACAATCTGGACTTACTTTGACACTTCTCCTCCTACAAATGAGGCAGCCTTTACTTCTCGGGACAGCTACCATTTTCTCAAGAGCAAATCAACCCTGAACACGACCTCCTAATCCAATGCCAGAGACTGGACTTCATGATTTTGGAATTTCCTCAAGCAGGTATGCCATCGTTTGCTAACTTCTGGTCATCCTCTGCACGCGGCACAGCATGTCAGCATGCAGGTAGCTGCATATCACGCTAAATCTCGTGGCATGACACCACATTCGGTTAGACTGACCCCTGATTTACCCGAAGAACTGTGGTCTTGGCGGGGATATCAACAAATGAAAGGGCTTCTAAAGGGACGAAGTGCTAGCATTGCAGTCGTTTTGGTCGAAGTTATCATGAAAAGATATTTCTTAGTGGGGTTCAATAGAATCGGGAGAACAATCTTACCGGGCAAGTCTACATGGGGCTGACCGACTCCGACCATAAAAGCCTGGAAGAAGCCCTTGATGTTTTTAAGGCAGCTTCATAAAAAGCTGACTAGCTGTTCATTTTTCAAGTACATTCTGTTTCCTAGGGAAGAAAATTCTTCTCGAATTTCATACAAGCCCACCCTTCGACTCCTGTGACCACCATCCAGTATGTCATCCAAGTACGCAGCCTCCCACGCCTCCCCAAAAGGACCAGGCGATAGCCGCCCTACAGCCCTTCAAATCATTTCCGACGAGGATCTGACCTCCAAACTTCAGAACAAAATCTTCCTCATCACAGGCTGTTCTTCAGGCCTCGGCATCGAAACAGCGCGGGCACTCAAAACCACCGGCGCGAAACTCTTCCTCACAGCACGTAACCTTGAAAAGGGGAGGAAGGCATTGACCGGTATCCTAGAACCAGGACAAGTAGAGCTTCTGCATCTTGATCTGGAGTCTCTTGACAGTGTCAGGGCCTGTGTTGAGGAAGTAAAGCGAAAGACGGACAAGCTGAATGTGCTGATCAATAATGCGGGTGTGAGGGGGACGCCAGAGGGAAAGACGAAAGATGGGTTTGAGACACAGTTTGGGACAAATCATGTTGCTCACTTCCTACTCTTTCAACTGCTCAAGCCGGTATTGCTTGCATCTTCTACGGCCGAATTCAATTCCCGTGTCGTGGTGCTCTCCTCGTCTGCTCATCGCGAAGCTCGGCTAGATTTCAAGGATCTCAACATGACGAAGCGCGGGTACAATCCTAGCATCGCATATTCTCAGAGCAAACTCGCGAACCTATACATGGTGAATGAGATTGAGAGGAGATATGGTGCGCAAGGTCTCCATGCTTGGAGTGTTGACCCTGGTGGAATCTCGACTGGATTACAGAGGCCGAACTTCAAAGATGTGGTTGTGACGCTCAAGACAGGATTGAAGAAGGTGATGAGGTTCATGCAGAACTCTGAGCAGGGCGCTTCTACTACAGTCTGGGCTGCTGTGGGTAAGGAGTTGGAAGGGAAGGGTGGCAAGTACCTGGAGAGGTGCACTGTGAGCGAGCCTGTCAAGGCTGGATTTGAGATTCTAGATCCTGGGCACGCTTTGTATGCGTATGATGAAGCAGATGCAATGAGATGCTGGAAAGATACGATGGAGATGGTCGGGATGACAGAGCAGACCGAGGGTTGATGCATTGATGTTGTGGCATATGTTTGATACTTTTAAGCAGTTTATCACATGCTGTTTCTTAACAAGCTGGGGGTTACATTCAAAGAAATTCGTTATCTCATTTTCCTTGAACCCAATGCATCCCACTTAGACCCTCATTCCCCAATAAGCCCGAGTTCCCAGCCAAAAACTCCTCTCATGCCCATTTTCCAGCCTATCCTATCCTATCCACCTATTTCTGAATCAGATCTTCAAGCTCCCAACATTCGCCACGATCCAATCATAACTTGAGGACCTGAAATTGTCGGCCAGGAGAAGGGCTCCTGTTGCATAGAACTGCATCAGCTGCTTGCCCGCACTCCATTGTGGCCAGTTTTTGTATGACGACCCAACATTCGGATCCAGATTGTACACAAAGCTGAAGTAGTACGAGCGAATAGAACTTGAGGCGTAGTTGGGGTAGATACCATAGAAGACTTGCAAGATGTCGCTCCCATGGAAGGTTCCTAGGACCGGTGTGCCGTAATTGTACGATGCGAGGTAAGACCATGAGGGCACATTTGGATAGACAGAGGCGTGGGTGGCGAGGAATGTGCGGCGTGTGAGTGTGAATGTTAAATCTCCAAGAATGGCCGCCAATCGTTTGTATTGAGGATAAATTGCATTCAAGAACAAAGTTCCAAATGGTGATCCGGCTGACCAGTCATCAGGATATGTTGCCAGTAGTCCATTGAGCTGAGTGGTGGTAGCATCGGGAAAGAAGTACTTAGACAAGTAGGTGACGATCTGAGCAGTTGTACTGATGTTACCTTGGAACAGGGCAAAGATGGTTCCCTCGTCTTCTTGATCTCCGATGATGAACGGAACAGGTGCATATTTCCCGGAAGCAATCAAAACATCCGGAGATTGGGTGAGGACTTTGCCATCAGGACGTGGCAGATAGGACAACGCTACCGAAGAGTAACTCAAAAGTCCTGGAACAGAGTTCGCTGCATTCAAGAAATCGGTGTAATCTAACCCTCGCAAGCAATCCAAGGATGAAGCCGCGGAAGCACAGCCAGCGGTTTGAACCACTTTGTCGTAGACAGCTTGCCCTTTCGGGCAGTCGACTGGTGCTGCTGGAACGAGACTGCCAGAGTTCATGATAGCGCCACGGAAGAGCGCCTTGCCGTTGTACTTGTAATTTCCATCGTACAATGCCATCTGGTCCAGCACGGAGATGGCGCCAGCTGATTCGCCCCAGATTGTGACTTTCTCTGGGTCACCTCCAAAGGCAGCGATATTGTCGGCCACCCACTGAAGGCCAAGTCTCTGATCGAGCAAGCCCAAATTCGATGATCCATCCGCAAGGATCTCCTTCCCAGGCATGAAGCCAAATCCTCCAACGCGATAGTTGACAGCCACAAAGACGATCGGTTGCCCGTTGGCTACAGACTCCTTGACTAGAGAAGCTCCATCATACATTAGAGTTGACCCAAGTTCGAATCCTCCTCCGAAGATCCAGAAAAGTACTGGAAGCTTGGACAAGGCGGTCGTTCCAACAGGTCGCTGGACATTGATTGTCAGACAATCTTCTCCGGCATTGGTAACAGTCTGAAAGAGGGGTGTTTCCAGCAAGAGGCCCAGAACAGCAGTAGGCAATGTGGATGTGAGATCATTGCTGAAGAACATCTGAGGGCATGATTTTGGGATTCCTGTCGCGACGACAGTCCCGAGTGGAGCAGCGAGTGCTTGAGGAGGTTTCAGGCGCAGAGGCCCTACCGGTGGTTGAGCAAACGGGATTCCATTAAAGGTCTCAACCGTTGTGCTGGAGGAACCGATGATGGTCGCTGAAGGAGAAGCAATAGCAACTGTTGGAGCTGCAGCCCGCTTTCCTGGAGGAGCAGCGAGAGTCGCAGGCAGAATGCCTAAAATAATGAGAGTGAGCTTCATGATGAATGAAGGACGGCAGGACCTCTGATCAGGTAGACACCGCTGCGACCTACCTGTTAGCCAGTCTTCCAAGGTGGCAATGAGACATTATATAAAGTTCTCTGGATCCCACTGTTCAACCATCAACATCGTGGAGTTACTCTCCTTCCCATGTGGCTCCTCGGCCAAATTTCGATCCCAAGCCAGCTGATCAACATTATATTTCTATCAGGCTCGAAGTCCGGCGCTCCGCTCTGCACTTGAGCGATGGGCACATGATTTGGGTTGATCGACATCGTTTGTGACCGACGAGGCTGCATACTTCACGGCGATCAAGGCCGAGCGTGATTGGTGGGGATTTAGCCAATATGCGCCTTGCCAGGTCTGTGTTCCTGGAGTGCTTGGCCTAAGCACACCTCCACGATCCTAAGCGGAACAAATGCCGAAAAATGCTGGGGTGAACTGCTATCTACTACGGGGGAGCTTCCTCTTATAAACAAGGGCCAGAAAGATGGTACCTCTGAGCTTAATGATGTTCGTGTCCAGCAGTGCGGGGTAACGGGAAGAAACACCAAATAGGTGCACAACTTGAAGCCATACCGAACTGTCTTACATGTTGGACTATGAGAAGTGCTGTTTACATGTGAAACATCTGTGTACTTACTCTCATGTGAGCGACAACAAGATTCAACAGCGTGCAAAGAGAAGGAGTTGAGGCAATATTAAGGACTAAATACAGGCAAAGACCATCTCACTTGAGTCAGTTCACGACTTTAGCTTTTATTGCGAACTATGTGCGAAGGTCCGCAGTTCCCACTTCGCGCAGAAAAAGAGCAAGAAAATAAAAAGTCAAACTCAGAGGTGATTTCGGGGTCCCCTGCTCGAGTCATTATTTCCCAAAGCCCCCAACGATCTTACTGACGGAGTACTGTACTAGGATTCCCCACGGTAGCGGGGTAGATACGCCCCGCCTCGGTACACCGACCTGGACCACGGACCACGGACCACGGTGAGGATACTGAGCCGGAGAACACACTCGGAATGGTTAGTATTGAAGGTAAACAACTGCTCCATCCACCCGAATCTCGGAATATCGTATTCGTCTTTTGTTCCCTGTCTAATCGATTATCTGCAATCTTGGTTAAGTACCGATTCTTTGATTAGTGTACAAGTCATGGCAACCGACCGCGGTTCCGTAAATAAAAATTCGTGCAGGGTATCGCCAGCTCGCCCAACTCCAGCCCGAAAGTTCCAAACTCCAAGATATATGTATTTTTACAGTTATGCATATGCGGCCCAACCTGTCATGATAAAGTAAGTAGATGCAAACGAGACGTCTGATGGGGAAAGGCATACCTGAAAATAGCATAGCCAGATTCTTTTCATCCGTTGCTTGATTAATAAGATCGTTCACCGTTGCGGTGACACTCAGGGTCTTCGATAACTTCTTGTTCACCACCGTGAGCGCCCGATCAGCCTCGCCCGGCTCGTTGACACTTTTCTTCTCATTGGGGTTCCCAACATCCGCTGCTAGTGCTGCACTCTGGCCCTCCTGAATTTTGGCCATGCGAATCGGGTTGATTGACCAGCTGTAAAGGGGATCGTACCGTAGCACCTCGAGAATTGCCATGATGGTAGAGCTTTCTTTACGGAGCGTTTCGAGTGTGAATTCACAACACCTGCGAAAGACACCTTCGGTTTTCGTGATTCCCATCCCATCAACAATGTCTCGAGTGCAGCGGAAAGGAATTATCTCTGGTACGGCGAGAACACGTCCCATCTCGAACGCGACTCCCAGATCGATGTGTACAACCTCTCCAGTTCTCTGGTCTAGCAAGATATTGTGACCATGTCTATCACCCAGACCAAGCACATGCCCCAGCATCGAGATGGCGGCAGTGCTCCTTGTATATGCAAGCCTACTCAGGAACCATTCGTCGGGATTCGGGAATCTCTCTGTGAAGAAGTATCGCATACTAGGATGAAATCTCTCTGCGACTTGACGATACGTCTTGAGTCGGGTGTCGAATGATTGTGTTTGCACATCAGAAATTGCTTTACGGCAAGCATTGGCCTTCAGATCTTTCGGGTGGTACTTTTCATGAGCTGGTATCAAGAATTCATGAAGAGGAATTGTGTTGGCTACAAATTCTAAAACTCCGGTCTCATTGGTGAGAGGCAGTACACGATACGTCTTGATGCTCAAATTTCGCTGGCGAGTAGATTTGTTTCGTTGTAGAAGGTCACTAACTTGCTCAAAAACTTGCTCCATAATAGAGTCCTGTCGAAGATCATCGTTGCCTCCTTTTACCTGTAGATTGTAAGCCGGGTCTTGATACTGATGCTTGATGAGAACTTACGAGTTGGGTGAACTTGGCACCATTATTTGCAGTTGCAATGATAATTTTTGGGGCGCTTACGCCAGATGCTATCTTGATGACTGGGTCCAAACGAACTACTCTCGGCAATTTTGAGTAGTCGGAAGTTGAAGACAGTGGTATCTGCATCGTAGATGGGGGCAACCCTAACTTTGCCAGTTTGTTGTTCAGATTGGTCGCAGCTATCGAGTCCTTTATAGCAATGCGTCTGCCAGATCTATATTTCTGTTCGTTCGTCTCACGAGCCAGCGCGCTATAGAGCCTGTTACAGGTCTGCAGCGACGTCCATATCAGACCAACCGATTTAGATTTGTCCAGTTGCCTGGAGACTTTATTGGCTGCAGATCGCCTCGAGACCGAAGACTCATCTTTGTGGTTGATCTCACTTACTGCACCTGTGTAAACTTGATACATTCCATGATATGGGTGTTCGGTGCATATCCGCAAGACAAGTCCAAATAGCAGTGTTTGGAACTGTTCTTTCGTATCCTGGAGCCGAGAGGTAAGTTGATTCATAAGAGGTGCAAACTTGCGGCTAGGCACTTGACTTAAGTGTTTGGACACGGCTTCGTTTGCAAGAGACTTCTCAGAATGTTCCATCCATAGCGCCGAGAAGCGAAGTGCATTGCTGTCGTGTTCATCGAAGGCTGCCAGAGCCAATAGGTAATTTTCAAGGCACTGTCGAACGAATTCGTTTCTGGTTGTCTGGTGGCGAGTCAACTCTTCCTTGTCGAGTTTGAGCCACGCCTCATTCCTATTCAGGTTGCGTTTGAGATTGACCTTGTCTCCAGTTGCATGCTTGTAGAGCTTCCGCAGCTCCTCAACATCATTTTCCTTGTTCTTAGTAAGCTGCTCGAGCCTTTCGAGATCTTCAATACTGTCGGGGTCCTGGAGTTGCTGATCGCAGAAGATTGCGAACTGATGAAATACCTGCCCTGCTACGTGGCCATGTGTTCGTCCGTTCAGTTCCTCGAGAGCTGGACGCAGATATTCGTTGATCACTCTGTCGGCTCCCTGAAGCCTTGCCACAGACACACGATAACCGGTCTTCGTCAGCAAATCCGATCTCTCAACGACGATAGTCTGTCTCTTTAGCGATGGTTCGTTATCTAAAGCTTGGAGCATGCGGACGGACGAGGCCATTTCACCTTGGTCCCACAGAGCATTGGCTGCTTCCAATTGGATGGCCACTTCCGGATTTACGCCGACATCATGGCAAGGCTTGATCAGATCCATCATGGACGTAGCCAAAGATACGGACTCCTGCAGGGCACCATGGGCACGATTTATCGTCGAAGCTAAAAGTGCAGTCTCAACCTCAACGATTCGGGTGTCGATTGGTTGAAGATGCAGAATTCGCTGCAATCGTGGCTCCTGATTTAGTGTGCTGAGAGTCGTACCTCTACAGGAGAGGATCTGACTGATATCGTCAAAGCTAGCACGTATTAGACAGCGATCATGCGAATGGACCGTTGTGTCTACATACCTCCCCGTCTTCATCCAAATGGAACGACTTCTGAACCTTGATAAAATCTCCTCAAACTGTGGTGAGCCTCGCGAAGTAAGAACCTCATCCAACTCTACCAGAGACGCTAAAGTTTGGAGCGAGCTGTGAAGTGCATTGGCACTTAGCTCTCCTTGCACTAATATCTTCATGGTAGATTCCAGACCCTCATTCACAGCGTTCAAGACCGTTGATTCGCTGACCGCCATATGAACAGTCTGAAAAGCTTTGTAAGTCGTTACAGAATCGTTATTACCCGTGCTTGGGACAGGTATATCCCATTGCTCTAACTTCCGGGCTGTGCGAAACATCGACTGCAGGGCTTCAGGAGTCATACCAACGCTTTGCTGTGCCTGTAACAGTGAGGACGAAAGACCGCTCAAGTTGAGTACATCTAGAGCCTTGACCAACGACTGCACATCTTGAGTCGAGTCCGGATTGCGCCGTCTGATATGACTGTCATACTGGGCACCTCTGAAGGCGAGGCTTTTCGGCCCATCCTTCTCGTAATCAAATCGTGCCAGAATAGCATTCAAGCTGGCATTCTGTTGAACACCATAGTACATGTCAGGATCATCGATATTCTCAAATATGCCAAGGAGAATTTCTGAGGGGATGTTGCCGAATTCATTGTCCCGTACTGCCGATGATCGCCGAGAGGTCTTTGAAGGTAACGACAAATGTTCTTCCGCGAACAAGATCGCTGTCTTGAACATGCCACACCGTGTAGCAGCAGTAGCGGCCTTGAGATAATCAATTGTAAGCCAATGCGATCGATCAGCTATAGATTTCTCCTGAGGTAACGGTTGTGTGCGAAGGTAAAGAATCGTGTTAAGTAACATCTTCAGGTTGTTTTTCTTGATGCTCGCAGCACCATCAAACCACTGAACGAACGCTCGAGACAAGTCTTCCTTGCGAGCACGCTGATCTTGGAAGGGCGTAGAGATCGCGAGATGAACGATAAATGGAAATGCCCGGTCGGCGAATCCTGGTACGTTCTGCAGGATCTGGACCAGAGAGTGGAGGAGAGGCTCGTTCGGCACGGATTGAGCAACCGCTATTGACAGATCCCGCAACCACTTATCTTCGAAGATAGCTTCTGCTGTTAAGACTTGCTTCAAAGACATAGTATCCTCAGCGCCCTGCTCAATGTCGGACGGGGGTATTTGATATGGAGCCCAGTTGGATGCTACAAGAAGAGACTCGGGCAAGTGGTTCTGGTAATCAGTCCCGTCAGACGTCGACATAATGACGCGCAAAGCAGCCTCTGCGAGACCAGCATTTTGAGGTGATCTTGCTAGCGTCAATTCTCTCAGAAGACTCAGGATGCAGGATCTTGAATCGCCGTCTTCATCTGCCGTTGTTGACAATTCCTTTATTTGCGACAAGGTAGATTCTTGTAATAACTCCTCGTGTATGTGGCCCGATGAGGCGAAAGCTCTTCCCATAACTCGCGCGGCCCAAGACAGATACGCTTTATTGGTAGAGCCTCGGCAAGATTTCCATACTACTGCTGCATATTGCTTTGATAGAGCATCGTCTCCAAGAATATCGGTGCGAAAAGACTCTACATTTTGAAAGTCAGAGGTCAACAGAGAAATGGCAAGCTCTCGCGAAGGTCTTTCCAACAAGATGCCGCCCCGCTGTTCATCCTTCAGTAGCTGGATCAAGAACTTGCTCTCGGACGAATTCTTATCCGCATTCCCAACTCCTTCTGACATGAACGCAGCTTGGACTAGGTTCTGAAGACTAGGCCGCAGCTGGCTTTTGAGCACTGGGGACTCGTAATCTTTGAGATACTGGCCAATCCACTTGTAGAAGTTATGTGCTTTCGACTTCGTACTTTGGTGTTGACTCTCTTGCGTGGTGCTTGCCTTTTGCGAGTCGAATGTTGATCGCAAGGACCCCGATAAGGACAAGGCAACGCCAGCAACAAATGTTGGCTTCTGAAGTAAGTCCGCAGCGCCAGCGCTCATAAGATACCTCGTGATGCCAATCGCATCATCCGTACACTCCGGGTCCGTGACAAACTGTCGCATGCTTTGGAGAAACATTTCCAGAGGGTAGCCTTGAATGGCTGTGTTTCCAGCCAAAGCTATCAAAACTCTAATCTTTCTCAACACTGAACATGCGTAGAGAGAGCCAAAGGCAGAATGCATCCCATTGAGAAGTTTTCTTGCAATCGACACAACCAACGCGGGTGTGTATAAGTTCTGTATTTCATGACCTGTTCGTCTGCATAAATGCACCAACTCTGCGTACAGATACCGAGCTTTGAAGTGTGGTTGCTGAGGAGCAGGCAGCTCTGCTGAAGACATACTTAAGTTCTTGATCTCGTGCATGATGTTGCCAGCGTATGTGAGTGCTTCATCTTTCATAAAATACTTATCAACACTCTGTTCACTGCTCATTATGTTGAACATGACTGCAATGATGTCCGCGAAATGGAGGTGGAGACATTCCCGAAAGACATCGTCGCCAATGTGCTTTTTCACTCGCTTCTCGCCGCTGGTCCAACTTTCCCCCTCGGTACGAGGAGTAGCCATATCGTAGGGGACAGAATAGGCTACAATCCTGGTGAAGCAATTTCGAATCAGATCGGCGTATTCCATGCCAAGTATTGCCGCTACTTCCTGCGCATATACGTCTTGTCCTCGCATAATCATTAAAGCCGTGACTTCTTCTTGGGCGTCTTTGACTAGGTCTTGAAGGCTCGAGAATCCGAAAATTGCGAACGGTATATCTTCGATCTTCTGGCTACCCAGCCATGTGTATAAGAGCTGTGGCGCAAACAGAGCGAATATATCTCGTGGTCCGTCAACATGAAGCGACGATGCAACTGTTTTTAGGCATGTAGTCGCATGCTCGATGCAGTTCGGCATCTTCCCAGGAGCCTCAAAGATATAATAAATGCATCGACGAAGCAAAGTTGACCATTGTGATGCCAGTCTAGCAAGAACGAACAGTCGGAATGAGATACCTTCCGACCAATCTGGGTCCATCGGCAACTTGGTAAAGATGTCCTCGAAGACACTATCATGATCTTTCAAAATGAACAAGTCAAAAATTTGTGAAACTTGGTTACCAATATAGAACTTGACTGGAATGTCACCTCCTTCTAGAATGCTGAAGAGACTCGAGCGTGGAGAGGCTGCGGGTTTCTTCCACGAGATCCCGTATTCGGGGCTGGCTCGCATAAGGTAGAGGAGCAGCCGCGCCATGCCTTTTTGTACGTCTGATGAGACAACGTTTTTTTGAAGCACCTTGAGGAACCAGCGGTAGAGCTGAGGAGCTGCTTCTGCGACACTAGTATCATCTCCCAACGACCACAGAGGACCTAAACCAGTAAGAGTATCCAGGCAAGTGCCGAGAGCCACCTCACAGCGATCATAATCATCGCTCTGCAGGATCTCCCCAACTCGTTCCAACATCCGGTAGGCATCTCCCTCAACAAGAACTAGATCAGAAGCAAGGACTTTCTGAACCAGCCATCGAGTCGACAAGAAATGCTGGTCGCTGAGCAGCACGAGATAGTCTATGAAAGAGGTCGGTACAAAACCTACAGAATCTGAGGCAGAGCCCATCGCAGTGATCAGCATCAAGTATCCAGTGATCGTGAGATTGAACGATCCAGTCCACAGTTCCAGGGCAAGGTCACATCTCGGCAAATCTTCTCGCTGACTAACAACCTTCGTATAAGTATGAGGCTCCCTAATTCCGAAATCGTCATCGTCATCGTCATCAACATCCATCATATCTGCTTCATGCTGGAAGGACGAATCTCCAGCTGCATTACGACGCCGCTGTAAAACATTCGCAAGGACGCTAAAGAATTCTTGGAGGTGGCGCAACTTTTGCGAAAAGTCCGAAAGCTCACTAGAACCGCAAGGTGGCAGATAGGGCTGGATTGATTGGAGCATTATCTCCGTGAGAAGCCGCGAGCCTTTAGGGTCCTTCGAATCGGCTTCTGCAAGAAAGCTCGTTATTTCTTCGGTCAATCCCGCTATATCGGCTTCAAGCTCTTGCAGTTGAGGCAATCTAATTCCAGTGAAGTTAGCCATCAAAAGGAGAACAGTGATACAGCTGTAAACCACACTCCGAAACATGTCTGTAGAGACCAACACGGCTCGGTCGGCGATGTACGACTTCCAATTTTGCAGAACATCGCGTGATTTCGGCTGCAGCAGCTCCAGCACAAGTTTTCTCCCGGTTTGGAAATGCGTCGTGCTGAGGACATAGATTGTCTCAAGAGAGTCCGTGTAATCTGGGCAAGAAGGACAGGGCAGAAGCGTCGCACCGGTAGCTTCCTCAGCCAATAGTAAGAGATATTGAACCATTTCCTTGGTGTTCAGATGATGCTGCCACGCCTGACCAAGGGGCCCGCAAGGCATCGCAGTGATAACAGGCATACTCATTCGAGGCAAGCCAAGGCAAGCCCGAACCAACGCCACGATGTGCTGGGGCTGAACGTGTATGGAGAAACGTGTGGCGAAATTGCCATCATCTAGAGTGGAGTCAGCATGTCGATTCATATGACCAAGTATCTAACGTACCTGGATTCCATCTTGCAAACAGCCATCTTATGACATGTTGTGCTGTGGCAAGACTCGCAGCTGGAACTTCTGTCACTCGAGTATGCAGGATATCGATCATCAGGAACATGCTAGAATCGCAAAGTATAACTGGACCACTAATATCAGCAGATGTGATGATGGCACCAATGTCTTCGCCAATGTCGCGATACTGAACCAAGCCTCGAGCAATTATTGAATGCAGCTCGAGTGCAGCAGCGCGGCATGTAGCGGAGAATGTTAGGGACCGTAGGCCAAATTGCCAAAATTGAGCCCATTCTGACGGATTGATACTAGATGCTGAGGATTGAGCGGTAGAACTATAGAGTGTCAGGCTTGAATGAAGGATGACACTGAATATGCTTACCTAGCAATTGCCAAAAGAGCCCAAGAAGTAATATTTCCACGTTTGTCTCCAGCACAAATATGAAGCTGAGCCAGCAACTCTGACAAGACCGGGGCAGGGAGTTCAAAGTCCTGAAGCACAAATGGTAGCATTTGAAGTCCTGCCAGTCGCATATTCTCGTCACGATCTGTCACGAGGTCGAGCAGTCGATTTGGAGTGTTCAAAATGCGCCGCCGTTTTAACGGCCGATGATTGGCATGGCCATCTTCGCTGTCTGCAGAGGTCGATAATTGCTGACCCAAACTTAGGAGACGCTCGATAATGCCAATGCTCCGAAGAATAGCCCAGTTTCTCTCTGCCTTGACATCATGCGGGCGCAGTTGGAAAGCATAAAGACTAAAAGGCGTCGCTCCCAAGAGTCTCTGCCCAAAGTCTGCCATTTCCAGATCACCAAATTGCAATTGGTCACGATCAGACCGTCGGGCGTAATCCGTTCTTAAAGCTTCTGACAGTTCCTCCAATTTGGACAAAAGATCCGAAGCATTGCCATCTAGGACTACACGCTCTAAGTGAAGATGGGAGTAAAAGAAGAAGATCAACATCTCGTCACGCACGGAATTGAGCATCTCATCCTTCGCTAACGCTTTGCCTTGCCAGAAGCGGCAGATAACAGGCAGAACATCTTGGGCGGTAGACTGGCAGAAGGCGATTCGATCAGTGCGGCCAAATCTCAAAACAACATTCAGTGTAGAAAAGGCTACCTGGTGCAGCTGACTTGCACTGGAGCCCGAGGTCCAAAGGAATCTGGTGATGCTTTCGCCAATTGCAGAATATCTTGTGGCCAATGGGGCATTAGTAGCCAAAACAAGTAAGTGCAGAATCTGGAAAAGGTCTTCAGCGTTCTGTCTATTCAAAGAACCTTCTCGGGGATAGCCGTTCTTAGTAGCAGAGCTAGATGGATGGCTGGCTCCATGTCCAGAGTTGCTTCGGGATGATGCAGGCCCAGGGCGGCGTCCGTAGTCTTCGAGGTATGAGTTGATCCCGAGGATACAAAAGTCCACAGCTTGCATCCACACTTCGCTCTTTAAGTGCTCAACATTAGCCTGGTGGTCGAAAAGTCTCGTCAAGGCTTTTAGGTAATGCTGGGCCAGAGGTTCGTAGTAGCCACCGCCTGGCCTTGGAAGCGTCTGGGTAATATGTTCCAACACTGCTTCAACCGTCGCAGGTCGTACCTTTGGTGCCCCAGCAATAATTACTGTTCGCACAACGTCGCCACATGTTTCTAACCGAGATTCAGCTGTTCCTCGAGTGTTTTTCTTTGCGGCAAGGAAGACCTGTATCTCCGCCAGAACCATTTCGAAAGCAACTTCATATATCTTGTGGAAAGATTGGTCGGTGAGAACATCACTGGAAGAAAAGTTAAGTACTTGCTATTATATTACGGTAGAACAGGACCCACATGTTTGCTTTGTGTCTCCTATCGAAAAAGGCCTTCAGATCTGAACACTAATTAGAATAATTGTATGGTTGGTATGGTTGTATAGGTCCAATCGAAATGTTACGTACCTCTCATGCCTTCGCTCCGTGACTTTTGAGTACTGGCACGACAAGCCTCTGAACATCGTTAGCTGCCCTATGACACTACCCTCGAAATCATGTAGTGGAAACGCACCTAGGGTACGGTCAAGGCGGATGTCGCCATCGCCATATGATTCGCCCATCTTTTATGAGCGCCGCAGCAATTGCTCATCGCTGTTCCGCAGCCAGACTTTCGCAGCTGCAGAGTATGTATGTATGTGTAGATGTGCGAAGCTCTCAGGAGCTTATTTCGATCGCGGGGGAAGGCGGTGTGGTGGCACAGGTTTCGATGAAGAATCAAGGCTTCTGCACTGTTGTCTTCTTTGAATGGAGCGAAATATAGTGGGTCTTATTCTGTAGAAGAAGAAAGCCCTCACACAAGCTCGAGGCTGGGTTTTGGTCGAAGGAGGGACAAGGCTGCAGGAATTCGGCGCTCGGAAATAGGAATACGGTAGAAGCTCCTGAAGTTTGACGTCGTCGGCGGGCGACTAAGTGAAATAAAGTACGTCGCAGTGCCTCATCGAAGAATCTGGTGATTGCGAGATTCGATGCATGGCCCGAAGTTCGAATTGCAAACTTCTTCTGATGTTGATGCTGGCTCGGCTGAGCTAGGCTGGAGCTGGAGCTGAGGTGGAGTTGATCCGCCCGCAAACGACCCGACGCGGTGAGACGCGACAGGAACTTAAGCTGGAGCTTCAAAATTCAGATCCCAGTCAACAAATCCTTGGCATCCAAAACATCACTTTGCATCGCGAGAACCTCATTTTCCCGCCACACCATACGCCAGCAAGTGCCACTGTGCCGCCAAAATTTCGGTAGGAGCATACATGCATATCTGCTAGGCTCATCGCCTTCCTATGCTGGATTCGCCGCCAACGAACCATCGCCCGCACCTCCTGGCGCATCGAGTTGAATAATGGCGGATCTGAATAGCTTGGAAAGCCTTCAGGCGCTGTATGCGGATCTACTTGCTCTATCAGAGTCCCGACTGTCCAGTATCGAGCGTTTGGGGGCACAGCTTGATGCGCACATAAGGGACTTCAAGAATCTCTTAGACAAGAAGCCACGAAGTGACCAGAGCCGCCAGAGCCTGGCTACAGGTATAATCTCACAATACTTCATTCCTGGGAAGTGGATGAGTGGCTGACCCAATACAGGTAAACTTGATGTATCCGGCGACCAGTACACGATCAACGAAGATTTCCAGCAAGGAGCACTGCAACTAGCCAATGAATTAAACCTTGACGAGCTTGATGCTGCCCGGATATTTCTAGAGGTCCAAGACGAGACAGACTCTTCTGGTCGGTCGGCACTTACGAACTCCATAATTCGCTTTCATCAACGACGAAAGACTGTTCTAGATTGCCTACTGTTGATTTTACAGCAGTCTGCAGACGACGACCAAGATGAGGCACTCCGGGAGGACATGCAAGCAGTTGTGGCACAGATCGTTCAACCAGAGAATGGTACGGCGAGATATACCCAACGGTGTCTTGCCACTATGGACGATATCAAGTCAGGGCTTCAAGGGCTGGCGGATAGCCTAAATCGTGCATCTCTCCTAGGTCAGGCCCAACAGGTGGATGCGAAAGAAACCATCGAGTATCAGCGCGTCAGCCTCATCAAACAGCATGAATCGATTGGTGTTATGATGGTGTACCTGGTCAAGGAAAACCACTCAAACGTAGCAGACTTCGATCGAGTTTTAGCTACCCTTCAAAAAGCTGACAAGTACGATACCTTGTTATGTAAGTAAATCGTACACTTGGTCTCAGCAGGTTACATTCTCATCGCTATGACCAAATACTAAAAGTTCGATAGTACATTACTTCCCGGCACTTGCGGCTTTTATCTCGCGGTTTGGGGGGTTTGAGCCAGGCAGAGATCTTATCGATGCCAAAGCACTGAATGACAAAGTCTTTGCCCGGGCCGATGAACATCATTTATGGACTTTGACATACGTCCATGCTACCGTGAAAGCGCTTTGGCTTGCCGAGTATAGTGGTTGGTATGTCGAGCATTCTGATGGAAGCATCCCTGATAACCAGCTCGCAACTGGTAAGTGCAAGCATTACCCGTCATGAGCTGGGGTCTAGAGTGCTAATGATCGTGACAAAGAGGCGAGCCAACGATCGACACAGTTCTCGGAAGCCTTGAAGGATGGTGCTTTCGACTTCATCCTCTCCGTATCTGCGGATGCGAAGGCCGCCGAATGGCAAGATCCAGCTCGCCATGGTCTCCGTCAATGGTTGCAACGAAAGGTTCCTGTAATATTGAATGACAAGGTTTTGTTCTCACAGGATTTTCAGAAAGTCCAAATGGAGCAACTTGAGGGATTCATTGAAGCTTTCATCACAAATCTGCCCGACGTGCTGAGAAAATTACGAACCGAAGAAGATGAGCAGCGACAATCAAGCAAGGAGCACGAACATGACCTTGATCTTGAGAAGTTCATTGTGATTATATCATACGTTTTCGAAGGACGATCCAAAGCTGCATACGATGGATTTTGGGATGTTCCGGATGGAGCGCTCCTCGGTTTTGTACACTGGGCTTCGAAGCGAGCATCGACACCTCTAGTCAGTGCCTTCTGCGAAATGCTCCAGGCTATTTCCGAAGACGAAGACTGTGCAACGGCTGCACACCAATTCTTGTTAGACGAGGGGCCGCAATCCTCAGGTAAAATAAGAAGAACACAATCTTTGACCTGGAACCAGATATTCAAAGAACTAACCTTTTTCTCATCCAAAATTCGCGACCGTCCGGCTTTACCGCAACCCCAAAATTTCCGACCTGGCAAGCCTCACAGCGACCTCGCAGAAGCAGAACCAGAATCGGCCATGATGCTGGAATCCTATCTACGACTTATTACCAGACTTTGTTCGGAAAGTGAAGCTGCGAGGAACTTCTTGGCTCAGCATCCCACCTTTCACATCACCGACCTGTTATTTCAGCTTGCCAGCAGCGCCATCCAACCTCGCTTGAGGGCATGTGCTTTCACAACGCTGCAGTCACTCCTCAGTCAAAAGACAAGAGAGGCCGGTGAATATCTTTGGGCTTCTCTTGATGTCTGGATTACGGGTGGGTACTCTTCGGGAGCTACTGCCCCCAAACCTTCCGCATCGGTGACAACATCTGCTGCCTCCATGGGAGCTATACTCCGAGGTCTAGCGTCAGGTTTTGAGGAGCCAAATGCGTTTGTCGGACTGCTTCACTCTCTTGTCCTTCCATACAGAGATGATGCCGGGCTTCACGATGGCTTACCCTTTCCAGAAAGCCTGGGCAGCTCAACTCGCCAACCTGGCATCGACCCCTATGTCGATTTTGCCCTCGGTGAAATTTTTGCTACACAGCCTCAAGAACTCAACGAGATAGTCCAGGTGAGACTGTTGCAGCTTACCTGCCTAGACTTCATTGCAACCTGCCTAGACACGTTCAATGAGGATCTTGTCATATTCGCAAGCCAAACGAACGTCTCGGTCGATGCAGCTATTCAAGCTTCCAATCTACAGAATTATGTTCTTCTGCATCCCTTCTCGAGAGTGATGGAATGGATGTTCAACGAAAAGGTCATGGCTGCGTTATTTGCTACAGTTCATCAAGACGTAGCAGATATCGCGTCTGCTGCGCCGGATTCACCACTGGTCTTGTGCCTGCTTCGAGGAATTCACGTCATCACGTCAATACTGAACCTCCAACCTACATACCTGGATATTATCCGACCACTGATGAAATCGCAGCCAAATTATCGACGTGTTCCTGTTGCCAGCGCTGCTTTCAGCTGTTTCGAGGATGGAGTCCTCAATCATCTCACTATTTTTCCTGACCTGGGACGCTACTGTGGCACAGGCCACGCAGAGCTTGTGATAGCATCGTTGAAGCTACTTGAAAAGCTTTCGGCGTCTCCAGAGCTTTCATTCCCTCCAGTCATGGGGTTCGGGAGAGGCTCTGACCGAAATAGAGCCCTCGCTGCGCTCGACGACGATAGTGAAACAATATCGAAAATTCTGCTGCGAGAAATGGAAGTCGACATTGATGTTAACCAAGGTCCAGAGTCCTCTGCTTATATCATACAAATTCACATTCTCGACTTCTTAAATTCCTGCCTCCGAGCTGCATCTGGCCAGCCGACTATTGCTCACCTTTTACTCGGATTTCAATGTGGCCTGGGAGGGCTGTCTGTGGAAGCAGACGGTTCTTTCAGCCGAGGAATCTCCCTATTCCATACCGTTCTGAACCTTGTGCTACAGGCCCCGATCGGTGACGAATCTGGTCCTGTATCCTGGCTGGTGGCCTTGAACTTGAAGGGCATGCAGGTACTCAAAGAGCTATGGAGCTCCCCAATCTCGACCAAGCTAGTTATGTCGGAACTGAGGGCCAACGATACTCTGTTTCTCATGTTCGTCAGAGAAGGAGTCATCGAGCCAAGCATGACTTGGGATGGACTGAATGTAGCAAATCCAGCATTCTCTTCCACGGCATCAGCGACCTGTTACTCGAAGTTTCTCTTCCGGCGATCCCTCATACTGCAATACCTGTCGGCAGAACTCCGTCAAGTTGTGCGGAGTCATTCTCCGTCCCTTAGAGAGCGGATTTTCGAAACCCTCATGGGCTCCACGACAGTTGATGATGGCCAAAAGATCGATCATGCTACGATTTTTGACCTCTTTGACTTCATCGACCCTGAATTTAACCGTAATTCGAACGCCCCACAACTTTCATGGTTCAGTGATGCTGATCTATGCGCTTGTTTGGACGACCCTGATGACATATCATCTACAGTCGATATCAGCAAGATGAATGAACTCCTTGTCTTGAGACGATCCGAGCTTGCGCGCACTGGGAGGCTAGATAACCCTCAGGATGCGGCCATGGTGAACAGCCAGGCGCAGGGCCTTCTCGAGTTCTGTTTGCAAGATAACGAGATCAAGAACATCGGCATAGCCAGATTAAATGTGCTGAGAGCCTGGGTTCAATTGACGCTTGTCATGATAGAAAGTGGCGAATTTGAAGGCACTGCCAGGACATCTTTCGTCTTGCGAGCTCTACAAACGATAATGCCGAGATTAGAGAGCGATCTCGAGGACGTGGATGAGGCTGTTGAGCTCGCGAGCCTTGCCAAATCGTTAGTTTTTGGTCTTGACTTTACATCGGACTCGCTGAAGACAGGTGATATGGGCAATTTAGTTAGCGATCGGCTTTTCCATCTTTTTCAAGTGTCGCTCAGAGCCATCAGTACCCTCGGATCCAAAGTTACGTTGAAGGAATATTACTACAACATCTGCTTCCGATACCTCGCAGGGATGTCAGACGTAAGTGGAATATCTGGGATCCATAAACGGCATAGCATACAGACGATCAAGTCGGCAGGAGAGCGATTCATCGACTTTGTATGTGACGATGCGCATGGCGGAGGGGCGACTTGTCGAATCTCAGCATTACTCGTACTCGTGGCAATGGTCAAACTTGGCAAGAGTGAGAACTCCAAGTACATTATAGAATCTCTGCAGCGTCTGAACTTCATTGGCATTCTCGTCGAATCCATTCAGAACATCACCATAGATTTACGAGACGTCAAGACTCAAGGTAGCCTCCACAGATGCTTTTTGGTCGATATTCATGCTAACTATGATAGACGTCGACATCTACCTTTCATATTGTCATGCTAAACTAGCTCTCTTGTTGAGCATATCGCAGACTCGATTCGGAGCAGCAGCCGTGCTCAATTCTGGCCTTTTTTATTCGATCCAGGCTTCTAATCTGTTCACCATAGATCCTGATCTTGGCGTCGGTATGTAGACTATTCGTTCTGCCTCTGGCTGCTTCCACTGACGACTGCAGATATCGAGGGCCCAGATGCTGTTGACAAACACTACAAATTGTTAGCAGCCGTGATGCGCATTCTATGTGCAGCTGTCTTAAGCCGGGGGCCACAAAATCAACAGACTATTGACCAAGGGCGCAAATTCCTGTCTGACAATAGATTAACCGTCCTTTCTGTCCTAAAGAAATCTGCCGGACTGGGCGGTCCGACAGGCTCTTCAAACCCAAGCATCGATGAATTGGCAGAGTCCTACATGCTGCTCATATCAATTACCGATTTCCTTGATGTATGTGTTCTGTCCACTCAAGCTTTTGCGTACTGGTACTAATCTCGTGCAGTTCGAGGATCAGACAACCCAGAAGAAGCAGACAACTAATGGCTTCACAGTGTTTACGTGAAAAGTCACAAGTCTCAGGATACAGTGTACCATAGATAGATAGGAGATGCCATCCACGGTTATCGAGGCTTTTTAAAAGTACCCCGAGTGAGATAGCAGGGGCATGGTCTAGAAATGAACGAAAATGAAATCAAAGTGATTCTAATGAAACTGCCCGAAGGAAACATGTAGGTACCTAGGGTTTTTCAACACCCGCTCAGTACCACGGCGACCTTCGTGTCTCTAGCCCTTTTCATGTCACTCACTCGTCCATACAAAGTCTTGGATATCTTAAATGTCTACTTTCATTGCCCTGATTGGCATAATTGAATTTCCATAATTACATCACGTGTCGGTGCATTCTACCCCTGTCGGCGATAAGGTCTCCATTTCTCCATATCGCCATTCGACCCGTCAAGTTCGCGTCATCCTTGTTCATTCATCATACACTTCAAGCACAGGTCCATACGACGCAGCTTGCTCTCAGCACTCCGCTCCCTTTCACGAATCCATACTCCACGGCAGCTTCGAACACCAGTTGTGAAGGGTTCTTTGTGTAGTATTGTGCAATTTTCTGAACTCTGCAACACCACCACCATCTGCAGCCTCCCGAACCAGTACCTCGCCCAGGTCAACCCCACAGCACGCACAGCAAGCTCTCACAAACGCCAACGCCTTCATGTCCGGTGAAGGTTCATAACGTCCCATGCCGTCCCCGGAGCGATTTGTTGAGAACAACTCCAGTGCTACTCAGCAGTCGAAGAGAAAGTACCCAGATCAACCGCATTCTCGTGTGCCCACGTCCGATTACCAAACTGACCGGACCAGCCTGCAGCCCACTTTGCATTCCCCCAAACGGTTGAAGACCTCGCATACCGCTGGCAACCAAGGCCTATCTGCGAACATGAGCAAGAGCGCAGGGCTAGGATCTGGGCCCCAGAAAGTCATAGATTTGACGGGATTTAAGCCTCAACAACAGATGCTGTCGAATTTCCAGCCGAATATCGGGGCTAGAAAACTTGTGGTCAAGAACCTAAAGACGGCTTCGCGGACGAAGGATACCGAGGCCTATCTTGCTCGGACATGGAATGAGCTCGATGGAGCCTTCACATCGGTCTTCAATGGACGGAGCACCGATGTGGCTCTGGAGATTCTGTACCGCGGAGTGGAATATATATGTCGGCGTAACAAGGCTGATGTCTTGTTCGAACACTTCAAAGCCCGGTGCAAGACTTATCTGGAGAAGGAGATGCTGCCACAGCTCGAAAGCGAAATTGGTACAAGCAATGTGGACGCATTGAGGGCGGTACACAAGTTCTGGATAAGGTGGAACGAGCAATCAGTATGCTTCTTCCAAAGCCCAAGTTCTCGGATAATACAGCTAACAAGAGCCAGACACTTCTGAGAGCTATATTCAGCTACCTCGACCGGTCATATCTGCTCAATTACAAGGACCTGCCACAACTTCAAGATCTCAGTATTCAACAATTTCGTCATGCAGCATTCACAAAAGCTAAAGCAAAGGATGGGCGGCGATTGGGCGAGAAGGCAATAGCAGGAATGTGCGACCTGGTCAAAAGTGACCGAGAGAGGCAGAACGAGCTATTTGACGGGGAGCTATTAAAAGACTCAATACTGATGTTACATATTTTCGGCATATACGCAAAGTCCTTCGAGCCAGAAATACTCACACGGAGCCATGCATATTTCGAGGAGTTTGCGGAGGAGCGGGCGACATCCAGCATGAAGGACTACATCTCTTCTTGCGACAATTTGTTGAATCGGGAAGCTAACCGCTGCGACATGTACAACTTCGACAGCACGACGAAACGAAGTCTGCATGACTCTGCACATTACATACTTATTGAAAGCCGTTCCAAGATCTTGCTAGATAAGAAGGGTCTTGCTGAGCTTATTGAGAACAATTCGTTATCCTCACTGAAGATGCTATACAACCGTTTAAGCCTCTCGAAGATCCAGTCAAGATTGATAGAGCCGTTCGAAGCCTACATCAAGGAGGTTGGATCAGCAATCGTTGTCGACTTGGAAAAGGTTGATCAGATGGTTATCCGTCTTCTCGAGTTGAAGCGCAATTTGGACGTGATTATCCGTGATGCTTTCGAGAAGGATGAGACATTTACCTTTGCACTACGGGAAGCATTTGGTAATTTCATAAACGACAGAAAGAATACCGCTGTATCGGGCACTTCGAAGACCGGCGAGATGATCGCCAAGTACATGGACCAGTTGCTTCGAGGAGGTTTGAAGGCCGTACCGCGGTCTCTCACATCTGATGCCAAAGATAGAGACGAGGCAGAGAAGCAAGGACTTGCGAGCACAGGCGATGAAGATGCAGAGCTCGATCGACAGCTGGAGCAAGCGTTAGAGCTCTTCCGATTTATCGAGGGGAAAGATGTCTTCGAGGCCTTCTACAAGAAGGATCTTGCTCGTCGCCTGTTGATGTCTCGCAGTGCTAGTCAAGACGCCGAGCGGAACATGCTCGCTAAGCTGAAGATCGAGTGTGGATCTAGTTTCACTCACAACTTGGAGCAGATGTTCAAGGACCAAGAAATTGCTCGCGATGAGATGGCTGCCTACAAGGAAACTGAAATCCGAAGTAGTAGGTCCGTCGACCTCCAGGTCACTGTCCTGTCTGCAGCTTCATGGCCAAGCTACCCAGACATCGAAGTCAACCTGCCTAAGGAGGTGATAAAACACATCGAGAAATACGATCGCCATTACGTGAATAAGCACAGTGGTCGTCGACTGATCTGGAAGCCAGCCTTGGCTCATAGCGTACTGAAAGCGAATTTCAAAAAGGGATCCAAGGAACTTCTCGTCTCAGCCTTTCAAGCGATCGTCCTTCTATTGTTCAACGGCCTGGAAACTGGTGATGAGGACCAAAACCTCTCCTACACGGACATTCAATCAGCTACCAATCTCATTGACGTTGAGCTTAAGCGAACCCTCCAATCTCTCGCATGCGGCAAATTTCGCATTCTCACCAAGCATCCCAAGGGCCGCGATGTCAATTCCACGGACACTTTCACTGTGAATGCAAGCTTCGGAGATCCGAAGTACAGGATCAAGATCAACCAGATCCAATTGAAAGAGACTCCCGAAGAGAACAAGGACACGCATGAGAGAGTGCAGAAGGATAGGCAATACGAAACCCAAGCGGCAATTGTCCGAATCATGAAGAGTCGAAAGTCACTTGCTCATCCTCAGCTTGTTGCCGAAGTCATCGAGCAGACGAAGAAGAGAGGCGCGGTGGAAGTGACGGAGATCAAGGAACAGATTGACAGTAAGTTCTTCTTCTTTTGTTTTTAATCCGACATGAAGCTAACGCCATGCAGAATTGTTGGACAAGGACTACCTCGAGCGTGATGACGAGACCAACATGTATGTATATGTCGCATAGAGGAATAGATGCGCTGGGAGGGAAAGAGCTAGATGTACATATACATCCCAGATACCAGATACGGATGGAATGTTGATGATAATGAAGTCTGCATTGATTGGTGCTGCGCACTACTTTTCAGCACGTAGAAGCTTCAGCATTGATTTGGCTGTCATCGTCTCCCTCCTCACCGTCATCCTAAGCCTTGCCCAATCTTGCCACCGGCTCTGAAACTCCTGCCTCCAACTGATCTTTCCAGCATTTCTTACAGTCATTGTGTCCATTCTAGAGAGTTGTTGCCTTCCTTTCACATCCGTAATAATTTGGACGTCTAAGCTATCGCTTATGGATGTCTATGATCTGGTAACAACATCGAGCATCGCTCGCCTCCGCTTCGGCCGAGTATACATGACATGAAATCTTCTTTTCGTATATCTTAAAAGTCAGAACTTCTCTGAAAATCGCCCCGTCCTACCTCTCAAGCTATCTCCAACGCGCAACTTCTGTCGTTGTGTCGCTTTTAAATGGTAGTGGGACACGAACGCCTTGAGGGTGTCTTTGGCTTGAACCGCCCCCCTTGGACCTCTGAGGGCGCTGAAGCTCTGAACCTTTAGCGGGCTTAAGCCTAGAGTGTCTTCAATTAAGTTGAAAAGTCTTCTGCGACAGACAGAATCTCCAGGACGTAAAGCGATTCAGCCCTAACCCTGGCCTCTTCCGGTAAAGCGTTCACTATAGCTCCAACTTCGCTCTTTTCAGATAAGATTACGAGAATTAATAAAAGTGTATCACACACACACACACACATACATACACATGAGTATTATCTCTACAAGCATGAATTTCTAACTTCACTCTTCTTCAGACCTCGCCCTCACATAAAAGTATAGAAAGCGCGCGAAGCGCGCCCGAGGCCACGCGCGAAAGCGGGACAACGAGTGCGAAGCGCGAGTTATCGAGCTTGGGCGAACGGGCCCCCAGTTTGGAACTCGGTATATATTCAAAGTAAATCGTTGAAGGCCAGCACTGCCTCGCGCAGTCATGCCAATACAGCAGAACCTCTCTATACTTCGGCCCTTCTTCGGAACGCTTTTCTGCGTAAGCGAGACTTTAAAAACAATTAGGAGGCAGCCGACTTACTGATCTGTCATTTTCCTCGTATTCACGCATAGGGAAAAGAATGGAATTGGAATTAGGAAGTCAGGCCACAATGATCCTGGTGGTACTCGAGAGGACTGGTCAGTACGGTAATTTCGAGAAGTCTCTAGTCCTCCTCAAATGCTTTGCTTTGGGGACTGTCTCGGTCACTCCTCTGTGTCGCCTCTTCGCGAGTCTAAGATGAACGCAACCCAGACCTTGAGCTCAAACATGTTCTATCCTATGGTGAATTTTCCAGCTGATAATGAGCATCTGACTGGATATGAGGCTGTACTCGTCTCTGATACTCCCGTCTAAATCGTATCCATAAAGTATCCGCTCGAAGCCTTGTTCATGTTTGTCTTGGCAGTTTGATCGGTGTTTCTCTGCAGCCACGTTGGAATGTGGAATGAACTCACTTGGTTTTGGTGATTTTCTGAGACTCCCAATGGAAAGTCGTTGATGCTCACTCCTGCGTCCAAGCCGATTTTGCTTGTCGCGCTCAGCAAATTATGCGTCCTCACACGACAAGCTTATCTCTCTCTGCGTTAATCTTCTTGTTGTTCAGTTTCATCTGTTGGATGTTACCACTATAGGAGGGATGGGAAAGAGACTTGTTTACCTGGAACTGAGCCTCTGGTGCGTCGACAAGACGATCAACATACAGCGGGTCAAAACCCCGCTCCACGTTAGGCGGTCGTGGACTGGTGGTGGTGGTGGTGGTGGTGGTGGTGTAGACAAGATGTTTTTCTAACATTGAGTGTTAGTAACAGAGCCAGAGGCAGATGATCAGGATCAACTGCATGGCCGCAGAGCCGCGCCAGAGAGCTTATATGAGACTGAACTCTGCTTATTTGCCTCTATACTTTCGTTACTGGTTCCACAAATTCTGCCCAACGTGGGGAAGCTTCTTACCATGTCTGACTCCGTACAAACCTCGCCATTGGACGTGGAGTGGAGCTACTGACTCCCCACGGATATCCTTCCTGGACCTGGATGGCCCAGCCTCCTCCGGTACAGGACTGCACTTTGATCCAGAAGGCTGCAGTCGTAGCTGTTATTTAACTGGGGTTTGCAGCTTTTATAAATCATAATGGGATGATCTAAACTCCCATATACGATATTACAGATGTCTCTTATTAGCCTCATCGTCAAGCTGATTGGAAGTTCGTTATGGAAACTGTAGGTAGACCTAAATTGATTGCACCACTTTCAATGCAAATCACACATACAACGCCCTCTATGATGATCCATAAATTGAACCGCGCCTAGCACTAGCCATCGAGTATGCGACCTCTTCCTTATGTGTACTGGTAGCATCATTCGCCGCTCATGACAATGTTCCTCTATAGCCGTGGTGTGCACATATTGAGAGGCATTGCCAGCGTCCCCTGGGCCCTAATCACCTTATCATTCTCCAGTTTGATTTAAATATCTCTTAAATATGCAGCCAGATCCTTCAACGTATACTTCAATGTAGGTTGCCAGCCCACAAAGCAGTCCATGTGCCGCAGCTCCGTGCCAACCTGGAAGATTTCAGGAGATTTGAAGCAGCAACCTTTCCAGAAAGCCAACAAAGGAGCTTTCAGCAGCTTAAGGGCCTTCATTTCTCTCCCAAGTTATCCATGAAACCCAATGTCTAGCCTAGCTCTTTGTTCGCAGCCCTTGTCTTTGTATTCAACTCTTCGGATTCTGCAGCCTTCCGTCAGATTGTCCCTCCTTCCATCTCCCATGGCGTAGCAAGTGCTCTCCTCTCCCATCTTCAAAGCTATAACTATCCCTCTTCTTCTCGAAATTGCTACCTAGTCATGTTTAGGTGCAGTCGCTGCCCGTGACTTGCGCAGAAGGTAATCGGAGGTAGATGTCATGAAGGCCTGGAGGAATCGTGACGGAGTCACGGAGAACGAAATGGGAAGTCGAACAACATCATCCTGGAGTCTGGAGCAAATCAGTAGTCGGCTATAGAGCTCAGTTTATTCGTAATTGTAAAAGTGTTCTGGTGTTCTCGATCCCGACCTGCTGCTTTGCGCCATGAAAGTAGAGCCCGTGTTGCAGCATCCTGCTCAGTCCAGTCTGGGAAGCCTGGAATTCAAGAACGTCCCGTGTAGCTGAAGGGAGATTTCTTCGCGAAAGCGCCTCCATTAGAGCAGATCTTAGGTGCCTTTAAGTCTTTGGCCCAACGTGATGTGGTGTCATTGTAGTGTCTGATCATGCCAGGGATTTCAGGAGGAAGTACGAACTACAGCATCACTTGCCCGTGAGTTTTAAAGCCACTTACCATGGACTCAAAACAAGGTTGACAAGAAGAATTCGAATATATAATCAAAACCAGCAAAGCTGCCTTAAATTTCATGCATTTTGAACAAGAAACACGATTGTTTGCCCTTTGGGCTGCTTGTTTACGGTTCTTCAAGGGGCGACAGCTGATAGGCTCCTCGAAGCGACCAGTTTTCTTCGGCTCGAGGGCCAATCACGATCGCTGGAGATGCTTCGGGCAGATCAAGACAACAACATTCATTTAGGCTTTCTTCATGTCGGCACCCTTTTCTATCTACCATTCCACCACCCATCAAATGAACAATCTGATCTTATGACATCCGACAATACCAGTCGCAGCACCGAAATCCAACACGTTGCCAGCCAACCGGTTCTGCAGGTCAGAGAAGAAGGAAAGAATCATCCATGTGCGCGCTGTCGTCTGCTCGGATTCGTTCTAGCACGTAGTTGTCTCATTTGGGCTTCTGCTGCCAATTGCCTATTGCGATCTTCATCGAGAACAGTACTCGGGTAGGCAACAACCATGATGCCCTTTTGAACAAGTTCTGCGACGAATAAGCACACATAGTACAGTAGGTAGAATATGATGCAAACTTACTATAGGTACAAACAGCAGGCAATGCGACGTAAATTACTAGAACATTCACTATTTTGGTTAGTATCCCCTTGATGAGGTCAGGTAGACTCTGCAGGGAACCTACGAGTCCCATACAAAGCAGAACCATGGCCAGCAGGGTAAATCCGGAAGGAGCTGTAAGTCGAAACCCCGGGTTCCTATACACAGTCTGGTTTGCGGTCATGTTCGGTCTATTGAAGAAGAACTCGGAAAAAATCGCGGGTACAGGCAGGTCATTGGTCTCAGGACTCGTGATATTGGAAGGAGTTTTGTAATCCTCAATGTCGCAGACCGCACCAGCTTCCTTAGGATCTGTGCAGCGTCTCAATGCATCTGCTTGTCTTACAGGACTCGATGAGTTGAAGTATGCCTTGACATAACCGACCGACAAGATTGCGGGCTCAACTGGTGGCCCTGCTGACCATCCCGCATCTCCATTGGACCATTGCGTGAGGATCAAGTGGCCAGGTTGTGGCGAGACAGTACTATTCATGAAGCCGACGACTTGTCCATCACCATAAAATAGGATCTGGTCAGGAAGGTAATCGATTCTGTATTCGTGGTAGCCAATTGTGGGATCGAAAGGCAGAGACGAAACCTTGTAATCCTTTCCAATGACGCTGAAGCCTTGAGATGCAGACTGAGGAGACTGATGCACGAGATTGATCAGGAAGGAATTTTTGTTTCGATTGAATTGGCTTGATAGAAGCTCCATATCAATCTCCTGAGAATCATTGAAGTACTGGAATAAGATCAGCACTTGTGCATGGTCCAGATGGCTTCTGAATCTGTTTTTATAGTGAAGATTGGTGAATATGTCTTACCCAGAAGAAGGCACTGCAGGTTCCAGGCACAGATGGGAGCTTCAGTAGGGCTCTATAACTACCCCACAACATATCCTCGCGAACTGTATTGAGCTGAGCGCAGCGTGTGAAGCCATCCGGTGTTGCGCCTGCTCCAACGGTGAGTTGCAGTCCTGGATCTCCTCCAAGCTCTCCCGGGCCTGTCCAATTCATTGGGTCGTTGATACGATTCAGCTTGACATTGTCGGAAACGAACTGCATACTAGAATACGAGCTACATCAGCTTCTTGTACGTGCGAAAGGTTCCGGCCAGTGAAGGTTGGATTAAGACAAAGATATTCTGAGGGCTGTGATTATGTGGAAGGTAGATCGCTAGGATGAGATACCAATAACGGGAGGAGAAATTTTTGATCACTTACCCGAACGGACCACGAGCAGATTGAGCAGTGACAGAGTAATTTTGACGTTGCCAATCGGTGTCCTTTGCAATGTCATCCAGGTGCAAGAAATCGGTCTCCAGAAGATCGGTCCAGACATGTGAGGTTGCAGCGGCGAGGTTGAGAGCACGAGGATCGGTGTTGATGTCGACTGCGCGTATCACTACATATCAGAGATCTGGAGAACTAAATAAAATGTAAGGAACAGTGCTCACTAACCATGGGGAATCATATCAGACAGAGCGACAGCCTTGGAGCCGTCAGTATTCAAGGTCGGATCGATGAGGGAACGATAGCCGCATTGGCAGAAAGCACCAACTTGGCTGGTCGATGAAGCCAGCAGAAGGAGAAGAGCTATAAGTACAGAGTGTAATAACAGCATCTTAGAGTAGGTAGGCAACTTTTGCTGCGCGACGAGGTGGGGGGAGATTGGCGAAGCAGAGACCGAATGTGCTGTGTTGATGAGCGATGCAGAACTCTGTGACAAGAATCAGCATTCAAGATAATGGAGGTTCTGAGAAGGTACGAACCAGACTGTGCGGTGGATTGTGTTGTTGTATTGAAGGTTGAGAGGGAAGGAGCGATCTTTGTTTACGAGACTTGGACCGGAGCACGGGAGGAACGACTCGGCTCTGTACGTGCCTTCCCTTGGAACCTGGGACCTACCCTAGACCAACCAGCTCTAGAACATGCTTTGCTTCGAGAGAACGCTTTCATGTCAACTCAAGACTACAGTATCAGTCATGCTCGCAATCTTATTGGCACCTTCATCCACCTCTGAAATACGTTTGATAGTGTATGCGTCAAGAACAATGAATACCTTTCAGTAAAAAAGTCTCGTATCCTGAAACTCCTGAACTTTTCGAAGCTTGAAAATTCCTGCGGCGTATGATTGTCTCCCTCAACCCGGTCAGTAGCCTGTGGGATTTTGCACTTAGTTTTGAAATTTTCCAGTCCGGATGTTGGAACAAGTCGCCATTTAATTACTTCAATACTGTTTCCGGTCGCAGGGCAGTGGGTTCATCTTGCAGCAATTCTTGAGGACTAGCCCTTTTCTAAGCCGTCCTGCTATAGGTAGGCGAACAGGTTACAAACGCTACCTTCAGATCAAATGACCTGATCGTAGGTACGAATCTGTGTTTAAATGATCTTTTAGCCGTCCCACATGACACGCCCAAGACCAGGAAAGAAATTGTGTTAGACTCGTCACGCTGGGTTTGTGGAGAAATCAAGTAAGCCTAAGAAAGTAGCCTCCGGCCAAAATCCGGATTTGAAGCTGGTGTACCATCGGACTTTCATTAGGCGAAGAGGTAAAACTGTTTCAGCGGGACATGATGTGGTTTTCGAGGGGCATCTCTTCTAAGTCGAGCATCGGGCTTGGGGGATGATAAGTGGCGGAACCTGCAGCTCTCACTCGACAGCTCTGGTCCAGATCCAGGAGAGAAAAGAGCATCATCCGAGCCTGGACCTGAGCACTGAGTGACAACATACAATAAGCCACTGGCTTTGGACTTTGGGCTTTGGTCACGAGCCCCACAACACAAACGCCTGGCCTCCGAATTCATGTTTACATTCCACCGTAGCGAGCCTGTCCTGTTCTTCCTTCATGAAATGGTGTAGACTTTGCCATGAACAATTTTGTGGAGATTTCTTCTGCATTGGAGAAATATCCATTTCATCCCGGACTACTGTACCACTTCATCCTGCCAATGTAACAATTTGTGAACTTGCTGTTGTTCCCTCCACCAACGGCTTCTTCGATTATGTAAGCACCCATCGACCTTAGCGAAAATCCTTTCGGCCCCTCCCTCGCCCCTAGAGTTACATTTCCGATGAAGTAAACATGTCCTTCTTCAACGTCTTCACACGGGATTCCCGTAGCGGCGATGCATGGTTCTCCGCTGGTCCAAGCACTTCCTATCCCAACATCACAGCATCCGGCAGCACCCCACTTTCTGCTCAACTCCCTTGTCAAGAACGCGTCGCTCTGAGTTGCAAAGTCTTCTACGTACCTAGCGATGACAGCTCTCAAGCTAAAGAGATAGATCAAAGCAGCTCCGAAGGTCTGCCTGCAGATTTAAAAGATCAAGTCGTGGTGTTCCGATATCAAGGGGACTTTCATGCAGTGGATCACGTGAGTATATATGCTCTTGGAAGTGTTGAGGTCATGGTTGATGTGGTTCTAGAGCTGTCCTCACTCGTCGTATCCACTTTCAAAAGGTACTCCCTTCGATATCGAAGATTTTGGCGTTCGGTTGAGCGCGGGCATCCGATGTCCGAAACATGACTGGTCTTTCGATCTGGTGCGTGGAAATGGGGATCGAGGAAATTATCGATTGAAGATCTGGGAGGTACAATTGAGGCCTATTTCTGGAGCTCGGGATGACGAGGGCATAAATGGCGAGGTGAAAGAAGTTTGGGTCAGGAGGAAGCAGAGAATGGGGTAGGCTTTGGGATTCAAGGACTGCGACGTGTATACATTATGTTCATGAAAGTATGGGAAATGATTGGAGTGTGGAGGACCATGGGTAAAAAGCATCACATCTGAGTTTGGAGATAGCAGGTGTTGCTGATTGACATTAGATTAGATTATGCTACAATCTTGTGATAAAGGTATGTCCATGTTCCCAGAACGCCAAAAATGCCTGTCATTGTGTCCGCCTCGTAACAATCTGCCGTGCAGGACCAAACATCACATCATCATATATACTCATGCCCTACAGTATAGTGTCCACAGACCTTCTTTATGTGATAGAGATGTTGAAAGTTGGGGCAAGAGGGGTGACCTCGAGGATGACAGGACCTTTTCAAGAATTTCAGCGATGGTCTCGGACATGACAAGGGGCATACATACCAGCAACGATGTTGGAGTCAGTCAAATTGCCAGAGTTATCCCTAGTCAGGAAAACATAGCTCTGTCCCTCTACCATCATGGGAACCTCGACCATGAGCATGCCGCCCGACATTGTTTGGGGTGCGACGGCGGCGACGTTGAGACCGCTCACGAAAGTAGCGAAGACCTCTCCGCTGACTGCGTCCTTAGGTTGGAGGTCGATATGAGCACCCTGAGCTGTTGGAAGGCCTGAAACAAGAGTGAGAGCAGGGTAGGCCTTGACTGGGAGCGGCATGTTGGTCTCTGGGCAGGACTTGATGAAGCCAGATGCGATACTAAGTCAAAGTCAGAACATGGCGGCGGTAATGGTCTGTGGCAACATACGAGTACACAGCATTGAAGCCGAGTGGAGTTCCAAACACATTTGCGGATGGAGTCTCCCCGATCTGGTTGATATTAGTGACTGAGCACATGAGTTTTTCAAGTGTCATGAGACACACAGAAGGGAATTCTCACAGCAGATCTTTGTTGGGATTCTATTCATTGTCAGCCACGATGAACACGGGTGCGAACAGAAGGACAATGAACTCACGATGCAAAGCTTCAGTGACGAGGATTGCGCCGGCTGCTGTCAAGTAGGCCTTGGAGGTGACAAGAGGGGCAGCACCACTTGTATCGTTAGTATTGTCGATCGGATGGGATTGGAGTGAACTCACAGGTAAGCCGAGACACCAACGCCCTCAATGACAGAAGACAAAGCGACGAATGACTTGGGATCGGTCATAGGGAAGCTGTAATCGCACGGAGCCACTGGCATAGCACCAGCGGCGGTGAGTCCAGCCTCAAGGTAGACAACATGTCCCTCCTCATCGTGAGCGACATACTTCAAGTCATTGTAGAACTTGGAGGAGAAGCCGGCATCGGTGAAAGCCTTCTCGTCCCATTCGCTGAGAGCCTTCTTGTAGAAAGCATTCTCGAGGTGTTCGAGCTATGGGGAGTCAGTCACTGAAGCTAGAGAGTATTGAGCGCCACGTACTGTGAGTGCGTATTGCAAGATGACGGCGTCGATGTCACCACTGTCTTGTCTCTTGGTGGGTGCAGCGGTAACACCAGAGACGATGGCGATTAGAGCGAGAGCGGTGGTAGAGAAACGCATTTTTAGTATTTGAAACGGGTGAGCAAAAGCGAAGAGCGAGAGTTGATTCTTGAGATGCGAAAATTGGTCTGCTTCCCGATAGTGGATTGGTTGGTCAAGAAGAAGAACTGTTCGACGACGGGCGCAATATATACTTATACTTATCTTAAGAATCGGAAGGAACCATGATCATCCATGGCCACAGTTCCCATGATCTCAGCCTGAGCCCAAAAATCATTCGGAACCAGAACCTCCCGTTGGAGCTACATGGTATGGAAAGAGTAAAGACGAATTGAAGACTGGTCTGGCCAATGGTAGACTTTACTCGGAAGCCTAGATTTCCGATCTGACAAGAGTCCTGAAGGCAAGAGCGAAGTGTATTCTTTGTGGTGACAATTTGTTCCAGCCAATCCCAGCTTGGGGGTGGAGCGCACTGGGTTAACGTGAGTGACAAAACTGCAGAGCCAAACGACTTCTTCATTGCCGGCTCTTCAAGGACCCGAACTATTGGGAAGATCCCGTTGCGCTACACTTTATTCCAACTGTCATCGTCTCTTTCGAGTCTAGTTGAAGGCAGGAGCGGGGTCGAGGGGTAGCTCTTTCCACGCTAGAACATGAGCTTGAATCCTAGTCGGATGGAACGGTAACTATCTTACAGGTCCCAAAAGATCAGAGATTCTGATAAGGGTGATGGGAAAGCTGATATGATCACGAGACTTCTCAATAATAGATGCTGCTGCCGATGACAGCGTGAACGCATAAGCCAAATGTTGTTGACTACTGCTCAGAAAGTACTGTGAACAAGGAAATTGACCGGGTGCAAAAGTACTAGCAATATCATTTTTGACATGGTATTTCACGCAGGATGAAATGCCCTTGGCCCTTGGTCGGATACAATCCGAAAGAGTTCATGTCCTCATGTCGTCTTGACAGCACTAGATGCAGGTGAGGTCATTGATCCGAGACATTTTGACCTCCGGATGGCTGAGTTGAGCTGGCCCCAAAATTGTCTCCTTTGTCCTGACTTGAAAGAAGAAATCAACAGAAGAGGATGAGGAAGAACAAGAGCTCGGGAGCGCTGTCATCCGAATTAAGCCCTCTCGCTAGCTGCTCGAGGGCTAGTGTTTGGGCTTTATTTGTTAAGCGAGAAGCCTCTTCGTCATCATCTTGGACCCCTGTTTTTCGAGCTCCTCGGTACATCAATCTCAAATCCTCAAGGCCATGGTGCTTGAATCAAATGGTCATTCTTTCTGTTCTCCGGAATGAATGCGTGAGTTTTTGCATATCATTTGTTAGCCAAGACTTCCGTTGTTGGCTTGACATACAAGCCCTTTGCCGATTACAGTTCGAAGTTTCACGTTCCGGATACCTGCACCTGTTGTCCGAATGTCCCTTGTTTTTTCATGTCTGTACTCTCTGACGATGCACTGCTCCATGCTGCTATCAAACATTATACGAAGGTGTTCCCGAGGTTTGTGAGCATTTCCCTGCGTGTATTCCTGGTCTGGGATCTCGTTGCTCAAGACGCTTGTGAGAAATGAAGTTATGGCATACGATTAATTTCAAAGACTATGCAGCAATACAAATACGGTTTGAACGATTTCTACACAAATCCAGCTAACATACCATCTCCTCATATCTCACTCTTCCTCGCATCGCTATCACTTAATGACTGTCCGGATCCCCTCTACTCTCTCACTCCGAGGTTTGCGCCACACCATGCAAAAACTCCATCGCGCTCTTCCTCCAACACCGCGTCCATCATCAAAGCCAGCAAATCTACTCCCCATAGTTCTTCACTTCTGTGTCATTGTGACGATTGCGGCCTAGATAATTCCGATCGGCAATGTCTCGACAAGGTAGGATGATGTCGGAACAAGGCCGCAATTCCCACGGCGGTTCGGCTCGTAGTGACGAGTCGATCTCCCATCGAGGGAGTGCCTGGATAGAATTGTCGAGATGATGAGACTGATAGCTGTCGTGAAAGGTGCCTCTGCAGGCCATCTTTCTCAATACTTAGTCAACGTCCCAATTTCTTCGTTGTTATGTCGACGCGTATGTGACCGGATGGTACCAGTCTGTAACACCGCAAGTTATATACCTGACTTGGTCGAGGTACAGAACTCAGTGGCTTCGGCGCCTGACTGTCAGCCTGCTGATGCGATCGCTACCCATCACCGCCAAAGATGGTATTCCGCATTCACTACTTTGTGCATCTCTTCAAATCGCTGGACCATGCTTTCCTTAGATTCAGCACCCTTGAACAAAGCCATCACTGTGTCCATTTGTGACTCCAGAAACGTAATTCGATTCTGCCACTACGTGGTGAAGTCAGCATCCGAGTAAGCGGAATATGCTACTTTTTCAGTGTTTAAATACGGTATAGACATACCGATGGATGAGCACACGCTTGTGTTGTCTTGAAATAAGCAGGTTCTTCTAGTTCTCTCTCGCGAGCAAAAGCGAGTGCCTCTCGTGGATCAAATCCAGCTTTCGCCATCAGCAAAAAACCAATACAGTCCGCCTCATACTCTCCGAGTCTTCCGAATGCGCACCATTGTTTCTCTTTTGTGTTGAATTCCCGCATCTCGTTGTAGAACATCACCGCTCCTATGTTTCCGAGACCGAGACACCATTGCTTCCTGCTTTGAAACAATTCGGTGGCACGTTGGGTACCGTGGAAGAGAGCATTGGATTCGACCTGGTGCGCTGCTAGTATGTGTCCCAATTCATGAGCTAAAGCCCTTGCGAGGCCACCCAGAGATTTGAATTGCAACAGCTGTCCCAACGGCATGTTTATACTGCTCCAGACGCTATAAGCCGATTTGGCTAAGAAATTGTTAACAAAGTACTCGTACAGCGGATAAGAGAGAGTAACTGGGGATGAACAGAATACATACAAGTCCAATTGCTACGAATTATAAGCTGGGGTTTGAATCTAGTAGGGCCGACGGCTTGGACGATCGCGTCCAAGACACCTTGTATGGTCGGCTTCAGGCGCCCTAATAGTGGCCAACCAAGTGGCAGGCCTCCCTGCTCAAACATAGCCATCTTTATGCAGTCGTTGAGTTTTGGGGGTGCATTCTGGAAGCGAGTTTGTTTTCTGCCCGAGACGGCCACTTTTCGCCAATCGCTTGCACCAAACAGGGACTGAGTAGAGAAAGCCGATGATAATGCTGGCGCCAGGTTTCGGCAATTGCATGGTGGTGTAATACTTGCTACACAACGCTGCGTAGTATTTTCATATCGTGGGACATAGTATACGGGTGGGAAAACAGGTGGAACGGGGATGATAGACCAAGCTGTGGACGTGTGGAATCGCCCATCCAAGACCTAGACGACAATTAGAAATCAGCTTCTAGAATTAACTGCAGAAATTCACCTGAGTCTGTGTTCGAGGGTTAGGTGGTAATACTTGTACGTTACTCTCGGGCGATGTATTTGTGGCAGCTTCGAGACCTCGCTTTGGCCATGGAATAATGCTTCGAGGAGAGTGTTGTGCGTCGTCGCGGGAAAGCTACAGGTATGTCAGAATACTCATTCTCTCTCAGATGCAACCTTTGGCAATCACTGACCTCGTTGCTAGTATCTGTTGAGACTGGCTCCGAAATGGCTAGCCTGGCCATTTCAGATTCAAGCACGGATGCGACGGCCATCGTGAACTCGCGGACAACGAAGGTGCCGATGTACAGATGTACGAACTTGTCGCAAGTGAGCTCTGTGATGAGGATGAGATAAGGGATGCATTTTAAGGGATTTTTGATCGTGGGAACCCTTCTTGAATTGTCTGTCTTAGCTGCCATTGTCATCTCAACTGGCTCTCTCGCTTAGGTTGGTGAGTTGTGGTTCAGATCCAGACCAACGAAAACTAGCACTTCCCATTATTACTACAGTGACGTGGGTTACCACTCGACATCTCGAGTGTCTAAACTGTTTCTTACTCTATAGCTTATTTACGTGGGAAAGGAATTGCGGCTCGCGGCACTTCAAATAACCCAAACTATCATTTATTGTTGTTGTCGTTCTTGTTCGAAATAGCCGAGCAATTCCCAAAATCGGTCAGAATCCACCGCTACCAATGAATCTAAAAGACATGCTCTGACCCTGACTTGTTGTATACTAAGGCCCTTATAAACTGGTATCACATGTAGTTTCCCACGGTCTTGAGTTCTGATGGTTTCCACAGAAGCAAAAGAGACATTCCGCATAACGAGCCGTAAGTCCCGCTTCCCCGCCACATTTTCATATCCGCAGCTCGCTAAGACGAACATCAATATCGCTGTCCATCACGCTTTCTTTCCGAATCTTCAAATACTCCTCAATGGCATCCAGTCTCGCCATACAATAAGCAACTTTGAATTCCTCATCCTTACCAAAGAGCCCCAAATTTTGCTCCCATCTATGCTCAGACCACTCGACACCAATAAGATTTTCGATCCACAGAAGCCGCAAATTTATTATGGAGAACACCTCTGCAATAGATGCTTTATCGCTCTATTGGACCACGCTGGTCATTACCTCCTCTGTTCTCGGGGTAGAGTACCAGTTCGCCAAGATTGAGCACTCGTGCTTGCAAGCGGGGTATAGTTTCGTCGTGGATCGTTCTTGCCACGCCTTTAATTTCGCCCTGTGATAGTACAGCATAGTCGTCTTGGTCTTCACTGAACTTGTCACTATCTTCTAGAACGCCTCTCCACATCTCCGTGTAGGCACGTTGCCAGGCTCTTTCCAAGATTTCGACGACAGTTTTAGAATAACATGAGGTTGGCATTCTTTGCCGGGCTTCTTCAAGACTCGATCTTATGGCCGGGACTCTTTTCTCCGACTTAACGATATGAGCTAGCAGGTAATAGCAAACTAGTGTGGTGAGATGTTGGCTCTCTTACACTTGGATGTGTAGTCTCTACGGACGGGCGACCGCGCTGGGCAGGGAGACCCATTGCACGAGACGCCTGTATCCAGTCGATGTAACTTTGTAGGTCGAATCTAGCATCGGCCATAATATTGAAACTTATTTAATCTGCCTCGAGCTCTTGATATCTTTGTAAAAAGCGCCTCCCTTCCGTACTCGACGGATTCGTCTCGGGAGTAGATTGTACGAACCGGGGATTTTCTTCGCCAGGCGCCTCTACGTGGTTAATATACGCTTTCGTGACTTCAAGCCACCCACGTTCTAATCCATGTCGGCCAAGAACGTGGCCAAGCTCATGGCTGAGAATCATGGCTACATGAGCTGCGGCTCTGCAATCCAGCTGCTTGCCGATACTAATGTAGACTGTGTCAGGAGTGGCAAAAGCAACCGGCTTGTCTGGTGTCAAAATATTAAAATCTATCGAGTCCTTGTGGAGATAAATGCATACCTGCGCAGGGATTGAAAACCCGAAGCCGAATATTTCTATTGCTTCTGGTAATAGCTGGTGACAGTAACAGATGGTCGAAAATATCGGATACAGCTTTGGCAATTGGATGTGTCACAGTGCATAATATAGTCTTATCATCTAAGCCAAACACGTAGCTCAGTGCATAATTGTCAGTAGTTGGGATGGGTTCATCCCAGATATATTGTTGCCTCGCCGTAAATAACACTTCGTATCGTGATAGAAGTGGTGCCTCCTGGTTGGAATTCTGTAAAATTGGAAAATTACTTGTCGAGGCCCACTGGGAACATAAATTTTCGTAATACGCAACGGAGGTTACGACAGGTATGGAACCCGATTTTCTGTCGTTGTTCGTTTCCATTGTGGTGGTTTTTGCTATCGCTGTGGGAGAGTACCCCGAGAGCCGGACCTTTTCGATTACCATTGAGTTGTATGTAGGTCGGCGAAGCAGAGCGAAAACTTCGAAAGAGGTACACGGATGACAGCTACAAACAGATATATATAGAAAAAACGGTGTTTGACATAACCTCACAGTAGATAGAGAAAATGAAGAAACAGTACCCAAGTAATCAAGCATTTCGCGTCGAAAACACATGCCTCATAATTAAAGTCTAGACTGAAACCTCCCATTTCCAGTCCTAAGAGATTTTGAAATAGTCCAAGACTACTGTCAGAATCTAGTCACTCGGTGCATAAGCATACACTAGCCCCAGAAGGTGCTAGCTCACTTACAGAGCATATAAGCGCCTCCCTCTGCCTGTATCGAGTGCTACACAGACAACAGAAAACAAAACCTCAAATACCCTATCTCGCACGGAATATGCAACCCCCGGTGATACCAACGACTACAAATACCAGTACCAAGATCTTTCGAAACTTGAAGCTGAGCCGTCATAATTTTCCTGGGCAGTTGAGTCTAGTCGCTGATAATGGGTGGGTTACCAGCTAGGCCGGTTGCTACACAGCCCATACCAAACTAGCGTGGATACGAGCCTGGGGATGAACCCGACCATGGCACGAGATCCTCGAAATATGTTTTTTTCTCTCTTTAAAATTCATAGTCCTCTCAATCCTGAAGCAGTTCCCCCGATCCCGAGCTGCAGAAGAAGCAGGATTCTGATACCGCGCGAGCCATTAAAGGAGCACTATTTGTTATCTAGCAACCTTGCAGATTCCAGAGGACATGATTGCAATGACCTCTGGGGAACATATCTAAATGAGTCATCGGTAGATTTTTCCTTCGAAGAATTTCAGATGGAGTTCCGCTCCAGCAGTACCTCAGTCAGTTTTCACATCCATCGTTGTCTACCTGGGTTTCACTGTCGCCCATCTAAAGGCACTGGTGGCACTGTCAAGCCCAAAGAGTTAGAGAAGCCATTGGGATACCACGGTATGGCACTAAGAATCATCACTTCGACTTTTTGTGCCCCTTCTCTCAGCGAGTAGCCAAGTCTCAGAGCTGCCCTCATCAATGTTCAAGCCATAAATACTACAAGAACAAAACCCCACCGTATCAACTAACAACTTCACGCTGAAGACCACTCCATCCCTATCCCATCAATACCCACGACTCCAAGCCCTATCTTGGTCAGGACTCTGCCTTCCAAGACAGGAAAAGACTTTGTCCGGGAACCATGCCATGAACTTAACGGCTTTCCCGACGACGTTCCTTACACCTCGGTCCTTATCAATGGCGTCTGGAAAATTAGAAGGCTACAAGAGGCTACTGCGCCCTTCGATCTCTCTCGTTTCGTCGAGAGTGGGAACGAATGGAAGGGCTGCAGCACTTATCGTCCGGAAGAACTAAAAGCACGCCAGAGTGACGTTGGAGATCATGTAGATGAAGAGGGCGAATTTTAGTGAGCAAGCATGTCACACATCACAACAGGCACAGCACAGGGATTTATGATAAAACAATCAATATGATGCTGACTTCGCTACTGATTATTTATACAAAGACAACGACAACTCTCAGATCCCTCTACTAGATCAAATTGTGTAATCCAATCCTCCACTCAACCACCATTCCTGAATATCCAGTTCTCCTCCACAGGCCCGAGAGGAGCACGAAAACTAAATACAGGTAGAAATGAAAGTAAACAAAAAGAGGATCAAATCCAGCCAAATCTGCAGATACAACGCAAAAAACTCGCACGCAGGCAAGAACAGCGCGACCTAAAAGCAGGATAAACAGCAAGATTTTATATCGAACAAGGTATCTGATGAGTAAAGATGAGATGAATGATGATGATGAGAAGAGAGGTATAAACGACGACTATTAATAAGTAATATGCTGCCAATATCCGAACCAAACTGAAGAAAACAGACACAAATTTTTGCGAAAAGAAAAAGCAGCTAGTAGGACAAGGGCAGTAACAACACAATAGGTGGGCCAGCCAGATGTGCGTGTGTGCGAGATTAAGTAGGATGCGCCGAATGATGATGACGCGCCGTGAGGAGATGTGGTATATGAGGAAAGAGAGATGATGAAGATCCCGAATGCTCAGCCAAGCCAAGCCAACCCGAACCAGACCAGCCCCGTATTGTTGCCCGTGACCTTATTCTTTAGGAAATGCCTTTCTGTCCGCCAGCCAAATCCAAGCCTGTAAAACAACGACGCTATATGCAATTGACAAAGGAAAGTTTCGAAACAAAACGCGTGAGATGGGAGTGAGCCGGATATCAGAGTCTATGCAAGGAAAAACAAAGGAAATCATGGAGATCGTTAAAAGCAAAATCGACAATTTTAATACACGCTGTCGTCGTTGTCATCCGGTCCCTGAGAAATCATCGAAGGTGTTGAGACATCAGAACCTTCGATATCATCCTCATAGCCGATGAGGGCTTGGGAGTGGAAGCGGAAGGATTCACCCATGATCTTGGTGATACTATTAAGCTGTTAGTATATATTCAACACTGGCATGAATGGATAACGACTTACCCCCAAACGACAACTTCATCCAGCATACTTCCCCAAAGACGAGCCACAGTCGAGCTAAGCTTATTGCCAACGATCTCGACAGAGTCATCATCAAAGAGAACCCTAATCTTCTGGTACATGGCAGTTTCCTCATCAGTTGCGGGTTCATCGTCATTTTCCAGGCGATAGAGCCACAAGCTGAGGATGACCATGAGGTCGAGACCACAGAGTGGATGTTCGATGCTCCAGTTGGTAGGCGAAGTGCGTGCTACCCAGCGGATACCTTGCAGAGCTGCGGTCTCAATGCAGTTGAAGCATTCTTGAATGACTTTGATCATCTCGCTGGATCTCTTGACCTTGTCCCGTGCGTTGCTCATGGCAGCAGCAACCTCATAGCAGTCGTGATACCTCAATACCTCTTGAATCGACTTGAGATCGACTTCAAGACGGGCACGAGCATTTCGGAACATGGCCGTGGCATTGAAGATCAGGGGATGCCCCTTATGAGGGGCGCTGAGTGGTACTGAGGCAAACTCAGGCTCACAAAGATCAAGCGATTTCTCCCATGTCTCCAGAGCCAGGCGAAGCTTGTATTCGGTGACCACATCTTGAAGAGCTTCTGGACTGCGCTTGTGATACCAAACCTCAAGGAAGAGTGCGTTGATCATGACACGAGTAGCAAAAGCACTGTAGCGCAATGATTCTCCTTGAAAAAGGTTATCGTGAGCTTCCATGAATGATGGAGCTTGAGAAGCAGCGAGCTGTTCCGACCAGGTAGCTTCATCTACAACATTGAGATTCCACATCTCTTCAGTCGATGGCAATGAAAGGTCTTCGAACTCGTTGAAGCTGATCGCTGGAGTGTGGTTGTATGACAAAGTCAGAAGCCCAAAGAAGATATAGACGGCATAGTAAGTACGTCTGCAGCCTTCATCTTCAACCCACTCGGCCCGAGTAGGTTGAGCGCCTTCGCGTTTGTCAGTGCGGATCTTCAACTCATAGCGGTTACCGGCGACCATGTTGGCAAGGAGACTCTTGATGGAACAAGCCCACTCGAGACCCTTTGGATCACCGCTCCAGCTGGCAAAGATCATGTTGAGCAGAGAGCTCTGCATCGTCCAGAGAGGACATTTTCGGGAGCTGAAGTTCTCCTTATTCTGCAAGAACTGGTTGACAAGGACCTTAGAGCCAATGTGAAGGATATAAGCTTGATCTTGATCGAAGGCATACAATGCACCAATGGAAAGAACAGCTAACAGCAGCGGCGGCGAAGCCTCGGTTGCCTTGAATGATGCTGGATGCAAGAATGGCAGATGATGATGGAACAGTCCGAAGTATGTCTGGAGATACCTGTTCAATGAGCCTAAGCTGGGAAGACGGAAGCTGTCTGGGATGGCACGTTCACTGTCACTATCGCGAATGTTGTCAAGGATGATATTCCGCTCATCATCGTTGAGAACCTCGGGAGCCTTTGGTGACTGATGCCCAGTGCGGGATTGAGATGGAGACATCTGACTTGGCGTGGCCGTTCCCGAGGGTGGCAAAGAGTTGATCATCTGTTGAAGTGCTGGTACGAGTCCATTGTAGCCTGAAGCTGCCGCCTTGTTGATGGGAGGTAGCTGATTTGGATGCGGCTGCATGGTGCTCGTGCTGGTGAAGGAGGTCTGCGACTCTTGCGATCCGGAAGCAGTTGACGTGATGGAATGCGACTTTGGCTCAGTTACCGACTGCGGCATGAATGAATCCCACTGCACCTGCGGAAGCGAAATGGCTCCCGAGGGGAATGTGACTGATGGCTCCATGAGCGCAGAGCCATGCGAGAAAGCCATTCCAGGTCTATTCTCATATGGTCCTACGCCTGCGTTGCGCATCGCCGCAGTTGCTTTGTGGTGCAGATCGGTCATCAACATCGCTGCGGTCTCGAGATCCACCATGCCATCACTGCTCGCCTCGATCTGCTCGAGGGCCGAAGTGTCGATGGCAATGGCTGACTTGGAAGGGCCGGCCATTGGACTGGGTTTTGGTCCCGCTCGTCGCTTTACATCGCTGTGAAGAGGGACGCCTCCATCTTTGGCGTGCACCGTTCGGTCATGTCGAAGCAATAAATCGCGTCGCACAAAGGTACTTCTACACTTCATGCACTTGAAAGGGCGCTCCTTGGTGTCTGCAGAACAATGTTAGTATTGCTATGATGATGATCGTGATGATTGAGTATGAGGGTAGTATTGTTATATAATATTGATGCGGATGTGCTGGGTTGAGGTGTCGATCCAACCCCTCACACGCGACTCGAGAGGGGAAGCTGTGTTAGTTGGTGGCGGGCGGGACTTGAAAGTCGCGAAGAGAAGGGATGAAAGAATGAGGGGACGTTGAGGGAACAGCGACAATAGCGCTGGGAAGAGGAGATTGGTAATAAAAGGGAGAGATGAATGATAGAACTTACGTGATCTCTCGTGTCTGCTGCGATGCTCACTCCTGCTGAAGGCTCGATTACAGAACTGGCACTTGTACTTCTTCTCGGGGGCCAACGACGACGACGACGACGATTTGCGCACAGCCGACGACGATGCCGCAGTGGGCAGGACGGTCATACTGGCGACAGGCATGTTGACTGTGATGTTGCTGCTGATGTTCTCGCGTTGAGTGGTGATGCTGTGCGATGGTGTTGACTGTGTGTCCTTCCTGCTGCGTTGCTGCTCTTGTCCTGTCTATCCTATCCTCCTTCCTTCAGACTCTCGATGGTTGAATATCGACCGTCTGGCTCGCGAGCGTGGGCGTAGGGCTTAAAGTGTAACTTGGGTTCTTTGCGATGTAGTGTTCATTTGTTGATATTTCGTGTGCATAGAGTTGTGTGTTGTGGGTATAATGGTGGCAGCGGCCAGTCTCGCGACGGGGACAGATTCTCGCCTTTGGTGGGCAAGAACGGGTCGCAAGTCGCGTTCGTCGGGTGATGTTGAGGGGTATTAGGTGGCGGAATGTGCGTCGCCAGATGTATTGGATGATGAAGATGTATTAGTATCGTCGACGATGGATACGTACTCGATGTGTGTGCAGTGTGGTGTTGTTGCGAAAGAGGGGTTGATGAGAAAGGAAGAAAAGGACCAGAAAAAGAGGAGGGGAAACGAGAGTGTAAGGAGGGAGGCAGGACCTGAGGTTCGAGTGAAGGGTGGAAGTGGGAGGAGAGTGTGAGTCCAGTGAGTGGAGTGGCCTACAACTGGGCCTGGTAGGGTGGGCAGTGGGCAGTGGGTCGTTCTTTCAGTGCAGGGCAGGGATGCCGGGGGTCGGGGGTGTGACTTAGTGGAATTTGGCTGTGGATTCGGCTGCATCGCTGCAGCGTGTGGCTGTGACCAACGCTCTCTGGCTTAGCGGTGCACCAAGAAAACGAGGCCGACGAGAGGGGGAGCTGTGCTTGCTGGTGCGGTGCTGGGGGGG